>VYZV01033911.1:72500-116325 GCA_013401275.1 Pandion haliaetus
GTGATAGACATCCCTGTCTCAGGGAAAATACCTCACTCCATGACTTCTATTATTTTTTGCATTGACTTAAAGAAATACAGCGAAGGTCTTCACTTCCTGGCAGTGGCTTTACTCTAGAAATATGTGTTGTCACACCTTGGTCACTACAGTGAACTTTCTCTTCAGCATATTGGATTTAAATGACGATTGGTTTCAGGTTGTAACTGTTATTTAATACACTGGACAATCCCCATGTAAATGCATTCCTGATTCTCCCTGCCCTGTGCCCCTCGTCTACCTACCCAGGATTGCATGGAAGTTCACTCAATATTTCAACCAGCCAATAAACAGGACCTAGATTTGAAGGTGGTGTAATGCTTGAGGAGACCATGTATTTTTCAGAGCTGGCCTTTTGATGGATTCCTTTACTATGAAAATCAGTGTTGTGCCGAAATATCAGTCATAGTTTGGTTAGGGCCAGGACGTCATGTATGGAGGAGAGTTGATACGAAGTAAAGCTGTTTAGGACAGCTTGAAATTTAAGGAGAGGTTAAGAGATTAAGATATTTTTCATTCCCAGTGTGATATGATAACAAAATCATTAGGCTAAACCAAAATAGGTAAAGTCGTGCAAAAAGGAAGAGGTAGTAGGTTGCTTGAGTATTAGCAAATGGAAGAAACACCTAAAGGGGGCGGTAGCGATGTTTACAGTTTTACTATGCCATCTCCTCCTGTCTTTCCAAAACATCATCTTTATTTCCCATCTCTCTAGTCTTATTGGAAAGTCTCCTTGTGCCTGCCCTGTCTTTTCCTATCTCTGAGCACACCAAGTTGAACCTCAGGATAAAGATAGGAACTTGAATTTTGCATCTGTCGTGCCTTCGTCTCTTCTCATCTGTCCTATACCATCCAGGTGCCAGAGCCTGATTCTCTTTCCACGCATGCTGTGTGTAACCCCACTACACTGCTTTCTATTTAAGAATCCCACCAGTTTCCTGACGACAAGATTCCTCTTTAGCCTGCTTTGACACCCTTATTTTCCAGGGATCCTTCCTAATGACCAAGCGGTCTCAAACCGCTAATCTCGGCTTGCATTTCTTTCCCTGAATTGCCATTCCATAACTTGGTCTGACCTGCCACAGTCCTTTAGGGCTCCAAAGGCTCTGAATTTTATGGAAATCTTTTACATACGTACTTGATTTTGGAACAGTTCATTAGCAAGATTTTTGGATCAGGAAAATACGTCCTACCTGTTTCCATATTGGCATCTCTTCTTCGGTACTGACTTCAGGTGCTGTTTCTTTGGTTACAATCAAATTTCTCCAGTTTTCTTCCTTACCCATTTTTTCTTCAGCTGGAACTCCAGCCTCAATAATTTCTGAAGGCAATTTAAAGCTTATTTGCACTTCACATACAAACAAGCTTCTTTAAATCCTCATGTGTGAATGAGAAAATTAAGTATACTTTGCAGGTCTGATTCAGCTGGTTGCTGTCCTACAGGATTTATATGTTTTTACATGATTTCCCACCCCCGGTTTGTTTCTAGATTTAGATGTCTTTAATAAGCTCCAAATTATGGGACTTACAGTGAAGTATGCTAAGTATGTATTTCAAAATTCTAATGTAATCTTTATTGAAAACTCATGTGATTGATTCCCTTCATCTGTTTTTTGTTTTGGTTGGCGCTTTTTTTCCCGAAATAGTCGAAAAAATTTGTTTCGCATTATCAGGTAAATCCAAAGCAACTAGCAGGTACTGACTGCTTAAAAAAACCAATCCATAAATCCCCAAATTCACCCATCTAACAGCAGATGAAATTGCCACTTCTGGTTCTTTGGTTTCATCCTGTTCTAGCAGACTTTTACCGACTTTATGAGATAATACTTTATTCAGCGCTAACCACTGTCCACCCATTAGGCTCGGCTTCACAGGACTGGTTAGTTTGGCAGTCAACTTTCACTCATACCGAGTTCCTGGTAATTATAGTCTGTCTTTGCTCCTGACAAAGTTGTTGCTGCTGGCCCTGCACACTTTTAGATATAACGTTCAGGTCTTACTGAGTATCTTGTACCCGAAGCCCCTGCTGTGCTTGACAAAAATGGAAAATACCATGTAATTATCTTTGAAAAATTTGAACTAATCAGTTGCATTTTTTTCTCTGTGAGAGGTTGGAGGTGTTCACACTTAATAAACTTTTAGTTTAGTTAATGATGTTTAAAAAACAGTGAAACGGACGCTAAGTTTTTTTTCACTTCAAAGAGTATTGGGCAATCGTTACATCTGAAGGAAACACTTTCTTTTATGTTAATTTTCTAATTATATTATCTGGGGTACGCCACGAGAACTTACTATGACAGACACATTGATGCTCCTTCATCCCATCTAAATGGGATGGATCCAGGAGTATCCCCCCAAAGGAGTATTGCCACAGCCGCACCAGCGGATTCGCCCAGCCTAGCAGCGACCACGGGCGAGCCTCACGGTCCTGCTGCCCGTGGGGGGCACGCACCCGGGAGGGTGGTTGTAGATTAAACCTACATTGGGAGCAATTCAGAAGCGTCTCGAGTAAAAGTTGATAACGCAGGTTGACGGGACGACGGCAACTTCAAAGCAGAGCGTTTATTCCTACTGCTTGTCCTGCAAGCGGAGCGGTGCGCTGCAGGTGGCTCAATGCCTTTGAAGCCTACGGGATTTACTTAAGCTACCTCAGGAGTGTATTAAGCTCTCAGCATAGCTCTTTAAATAGACCACTGGGTATGACAGAGGTCTTTTGGTCTGGAGGGCGGGGATCTGGGACACTTAAAAAAAAAAAAAAGTCCCAAGTTTGGAAGGACAGTGTTTCAGAGCTGTGATGACCTGAGGCAGCTGAGCGTGACGAGTCCTCAAATACTTTGCAACACATCTAATATGGTGTCCAGAACACTTGCAAAATAAAATATACTTCGTCTAATTTGTCCTGTCGATACGGGAAGCAGAGTGGGTTTATATAAATATAATAAGATTGGGACATGATTTAGAAACCTATCTATGATGACTTTCCATAGGGAGTAGACACCAAAGATGCCACCTGTGCCTTTAAAAAGATTCCCTCGCACTAAAAAAGCATCACAACATACATTTCTTATAAATAAATAAGTGAAACCATGTAAAAATCTGTAACCCCGTGAATTACCTAGCCTAGCAAAATGAAAGAAACAATGCCTGTATGTTCCCAATACTCTGCTCTCCTAGCATCTAGTGGCTCACTGATGTTAATTCCCTCTTTTCTTAACAGCGAAGGGCCGCTCGTAAGATCAGGGCTTTGAATACGGTTGTTTCGCCCTCTTCTGTAATACAGCTTCCATCTGCTGTGCGTAGTCTTTCGCTAGCTTTTTAGGAGGATTAGGTGGAGCACGAGTATCATCTTAGTGAATGAGTTAGAAATCTAGGAACTCAGATTAACGAACTGGTTTTCTGTTCCCATGGGGTTGTGCTCTTGCGGGAGAAGAAGTCTCTGTCTTGTGATGGCTCCAGATGGCTCAAAGTTCAGGTGGTCTCTTTTCTGACTTGTCTGCAAGATGGTACTTGAAATCTTTGTAATTGCCCTTCTGATCATTTAAATGAACTGCGAATGAGAAGAGCTCCTCTTTTCTGCCATAGTGCTTGGAAAGGACCGAGGTAGAGGTTCCTTCAGATTTTTTTTGCTTCTCCTCCTAATTTCTTCCTAAGTAATCATTCTACTTGTCCTCCAAGGTGGTTGTGGCTCCAGGAGTGCCTGGGTGTCAGGCTGCTGGTCCGAGGTGGTGAGCATCACTTGGGGTTTTTATTCTTCCTCTTTCCTTCACTTACTAAACTGTGTTTATCTCAACCCATGACTTTTTGATTTTTCTTTTTCTTTTTTTTTTTTTTTTTTTCCTGCCTGTTCTGTCCCTCCTCATGCTGGAGACAGTGAGCAAGAGCTGTGTGGGTGCTGTGGGTCAACCCACAGCAAATCTTTACCTCTCCGTCATCTGGCTGTGCTGCTGTGCTGTACGCTTCGCTCCCTGCACAGAGGATGCGTTCAAAAAGGCCAGCGAGATACGACATACGATCGTGTAACCGTCCGTCGGGGACTGATCGGGGGTTGATTGTGAGATGAGAATATGTAACTAGGAGAAGACAGTCACCTAAGCCTGTTGCATTAGGTGACCCACATACTAAACTGTGTTTCTCTTACAGTGTGTGAATTACCGCGGTGCTGTATTCAGAATGTAATGTTTCAGGGATATACGTAGAAATATATTTTATGTAGTAGTGATAAGGATGGTATTTTAGTAGTTGCCTAGTGCTTCTGCTCTGGGGATCTCTACCAAGTCTCTCAAAATGAAGTTACGAGCTCCGCTGAGTTAAAGCTTTGTGCATCCTTCACGACTTCATACAGGACTAATTTCCCTCAGCAGAATTGCATTATACCCGCTGACCCAGATGCAGTCAGCATCATGACTGAATTGATGTTATTCACCTAGAGATGGAGACAGCTGAAAAAATAAAGCATGCTTCCCAGGTTCCAGCCGTCCTGATTCAGCTCTGAGTCTGTGTGGTGAAGTCTCTTTGGAACTGGAAAAACGACTTTGTAAAATATCATAAGTTTATCTTAAAATACCTCAAGTTGGCTTTTCTGTCTTTGAGAAAAGCCATTTTTAAAGCCCTCAGCTCTCACTGCTTCAAAGGCAATTTTGAAAATTTTGAGTTAGTGGAATAATATCTGTCAGCAAGGAAACTTTAAAACAGTTTTCCAAGTGGTAGGAAGTCTTTCATTAGTCTCCGCAGTGATAATTTAGGACTTACCTAAAAAAGGTAACTCAGGAAAACTACCCTTCTTCAAATCCATGGCTGCAGCGAATTTCATTCAAAGTCAGAATTAATTCATGCTCCATGTTAATCCTCCTTGGAGAAGGTGTGCATGAGACTGAAGAAGAAAAGGCGAATGGACAAGTGGGGTAGCCCGGGCGTGCGTTGTCGGAGAGGGGAAGGGAAAGGGGCACTTGCAGTTCTGGATGAAAAAGGGAGCAAACCAGCCAGATGTGCCCCCCCTACTCCCCGGTACCCAGTTTTTTGGAGCCGGCCAGCTGTGCTGGGCACACGGGGGAGCGTTTCCACCCGCCGCATTTAAAACCGCAATGGGAGACTTGCTGTAGGATTTGGAGAGACAGGCTCACAGCTGGGGGCTGCGGGGCCCCGGAGCCTCATCGGGGTGAGGTGATTGTGTCTCCGCTTGCACAAATTTGCAGCGTATGTTTTGAAAAATACATATGTGTTTTTTTCATTACGTCCCATTGTGAGTGGCTCATATGCTAGCAATTGCTTTGCCTGTACTGATTAAAAAGGGCGACTATGGAAAGGCGAGGGGGCGAAAAAGGGTTGGTTACTGAATTGGAAACAATGGTAATTTACAGTGAAAGCAGGAGGAAAACTTCTTTTCAATTTATTAATAAGCATCATAAAAACTATCCTGTGGTGTCTTTGAAAAAGTTGTAAGGATGTTACACTGCTCTAAAATGAATAGAGAATGTTTCCTGAAGAGACGCTTCTTAAATACAATTCATCAATTTGTCTGAGGAGTTAGCTACCAATTAAGAATAAACCGGTTTATTTTCACTGGAAAATAAATGGTCATATTAAGTTGCATATCAAGTGTTTAAGCACACCAAGGCCATGCAAGATATCCAGAGAAATTGCACAATGGCAAACGCCAGTTTTGTGTAGCTTTATGCCCCAGAAGTATTTACAAACAAGCCATTTATCCTCCTTGCATTCAGGACGGCGCATGTGCTAGAGCGTGTTCCCTTCCCCGTCTCAGCCGCGCAGGTTCTCTCTGCTGGGTACCGCTGACACCTTTTGCTTGCAGAAAGAGCTTTTCGCGACTTGTCTTCCTTCTCACTTCCTCCTCCAGCTTGTGTAGCCGCTTTTGAACCCTCTTTGTTTTGCTCTTTTGTAATTCGCAGTTTACCTGTAGCTGTGTGGAGGTGTGACTCAGGTGGGCAGCGATGGGCTTCTCTTTTCTCCTGTTCCCAGCTTTCCCATGCGTTGTACAAAAAGTGTTGCAATTATTTCACATGCTTTAGACTGATTTAGGTCTTCTCTTCTATGGTTATGTAGAGAAGAATTTTGTATATTTTTGATCAGTAAATTCTCACTGGATTAGCTTCTACTGCATAAGTGGGGGGGNTTGATTTTATTTTTTTTTAATTCACACAACTATTTTATTATGTGCATAATTGTTCCTAGTGATTCCCTGCCTGCTCCCCCCAGCCCTTCTCGTTGGAATGTTAATAATGAAATTGTGTAAGTCCTGTAAGGAATGTCCAGTTACAAAAGTTGCCCTGGGTTTTGGCGGTTGTTGCCTGATGAACCTTACTCTGTCTGTTCATCTTCAAACAAGAGCGGTTGCCTAAAATATCCGTAGAGTTGTCAACAAATTGTTGTAAACCATTGTTGCAAACCAAAAATGGTTTGATTTTTAAAAAAAAAAATCAAAGATTCTAAATTTTGAATTTTCAAGAAAGACTTGAATTCTCCAACAGTCACCATTTTATGGTTTTAAATATAACTCCAAAAGGAAATTTATGAGCTGTCAGCACGACGCCGTTGTAACCTTTACTCAAGAAAAGTTGAGCTTCTTTGCTGCAGTAAGCAAAACTGACTGTGCAAATAAAGCAATTGTTCCTCGGGCCGTGAAAACTGGTTATTCACCCCCCACCCTCTAGCGGGGGTGTCTTAACATTACTTTTATTGTAATTTTATTGCCAAATCAGGTGTGAGATTAGATGTTGGATGTTACATGTAATCTGCTCGGAAATCAAATTATTTGACCTCCAAGCCCACCAATGCCCCCTCCTGCTGGTTTGCTGTTAAATATGCAGCGTTTTCCTGTCATGAATACAAATCGAGGACAAATTAGAATCTACAGACAGCTGACCTGAGCTCCAGATTAGAGACTGGGGGCTTGTGCTGTTTTAAATGTTTTAATTACCATAGTCCCTATAGCCAGTTGAAGGACACACAGCAAAATGATTTTTTTTGTGACAAAAAAGCAAAGAAAGAAAGAAAAAGGCTCCCTCCATCTCATTTGAATTTTTCAGTTTGATTACATTTGCACTTCCATTGGAGCTATGCTAATTTGCTGCATGAAATTAGGTCTATTAACAAAAAATGCACTACTTTTTTACAAGAGTATTTTCAATGGAGGGCTTTTTCTACTTTGTTTTTGTTTACTTGTTTCCATTTGGGACTGCCTGAAAAATGGCATCAAAATCTTAAGGGGATTTTACTGTCAAACTTGATTTTCACTCCAGGCCTGGCAAGCCAAATTCCAAGTAGCTGAAATGGGTAACAGCAAGAGTTGAAATAAAGCGCGCAATGATGTGCTGCGAGAGGAAAAGTCAAATGTGTTGGATTGCATTGCTGTGAGATTTTGGGGATCATTTCTCTTAGTATGCCGTGCATAATAATATTTTTAAATTTTCAATATAAAATACACCTTCTCGTGAGGCACGTGTCCCGGAGTTGCGTGGGGAGGAGGAGGAACTGGGGATGCTGCTGCACGGGCGGCACTCGCAGCAGCGTGCTGTCCGCGATGGAGACGCGCATACGGAAAGATTTCCATCGGGTAACGAGGAAAAGAAGTTTTTCAGAACGCAACTAAATACGGTTTGTTCTTTTGAAACCGATCAATAGGTAAATCGATGCGACGGTGGTGCTCGCACTAGGGCGGGTATTGTCCTGATGCCTTTATCCTGGAATTTGCATTTTCTGTTTCTCGTGTGTGTTGGCCCAGTGTTGAATTGATTAGTTATGCCTACCCAGTAAGCAGAGAAACATTTTTATGTACTCTGGGGAAATAAATTTGGCAGAAAATCAGCATGAGTAGATTTAATTATCACTCTGAGACCTTTTCCTTTTCTGGCTTAGTGATCCTGAAACTGTGTGTTTCACTGAAATCTGTGTGGACGCTAAGCTTCGCTTCCCAATTTGTTCCTCCACGCAATGATAAGCCAAGCAATTACTGGTTTATTGATTTTTCATCATGGCAAATTTAAAGTTGATTTTTTCCTGAAAAGGCAGGGGTGATTAAGTGTTTCCCCTCGGTTTAGTACACGAGAGCTATGTGGCAGAATCTAATATCCTGAGGTCAACCTCTGCAGGCAGATAATACGGTGTCTTGGCCACGCGTTAAGGAGAGAAATCAGGGCTACAAATGTGATAGGATATATGTGGAGACAGTTTAATTTGTTCCATTTATATGAACAAGTCATGTGGCACATGCTTGGAAAATATCATTTTGAATAGGCTTGGAAGTGAAGCCCACGTGGGCAGGAGGAACAAGGGAATGCAAACAAGAGGCATTAAAGCATTTAGTGCTGGGAGACAATTGTCCTTTAAACAGAGAAATAATACAAATCTTTGGATGTGGTATTCACAGATTTTACCGATTTGGACATGCTGCTTTAGGGAAACCTCCGTTGGAGGTTTAGCCTGGCATTATCAAGGAGGTTGGGGTTTGTATCTGAAGTGTTCTCGCAGCAGTCCGGGGAGGGAACGCGCCTAACCTCGTAGGGCAGGGTTTGGAACGTGAGGATTAATAGGATTTAAATCAGAGCAGGAAAATTGTGCTTTGCACAACTGGTATAATGTACCGCTGCAGCCTAAATGGACTTTCAAAACAATATGTTTTATGGGTTTAGTTAAATCAGCGTATATGTGCACACTGCAGGTGGTTTTGAAGTGTCTTTTCTCCTATCTTTCTATTTCATATCAAATAGATATGTAAATCTAGCTTAAAGTATTTTAAAAAGAAAGGTAACTCACAGGTGCTTAAGGAGTCATTTTGATCAGTTTGGGAAGAATCTCAGCATTTTCTCAACTACCTCCTGCCATTTAACTCAAAAGCGTGAAGGGACAGCATCAGTAAGGGGTTGCCATGAAGGGACGGTAGAGAAAATAAAATGGTAAAGGTTTAACTAATTGACGAAAAATGCATTAAATGTGGTTTATACAAAAGTGGTGGGCCCAAGTTGTAATATTTGAATGCAGATTTTCAGCGCCTTGAAGTCTGGATTTGGTTTGGCTAAAGCGTTATCGTTACACCAGTATAGATCCTTGTCCTGAGTCAACCCCATACGTTGCATAGTCTCAGAGCTACGGTTTTGATTTGGAATTCTCTTGTTCTACCCTTTCAGCTTCTCACAGTAGCATTATTAGAAATGCAGAAGAAGAAGAAATTCAGACAACTCCCTTTTTACTGAATAGTGTGAATAAAATGCTACTTTACCAAGTGAGACAGTTTAATTAGATATTGAAGCGTCAGAAGATTTGCTTCTACTGTGCCTTCTGCGTACGTGTGCTGCCTGGTATCTCACCAGCGTGATGCAATTAGTGCTGTCCTTTAAGCTCGTGCTGGCTTACTGAACTCTCAGTGGCAACAAACTGAGATCAGAATTTCCTACCCCAAATCCTCCATAGACAGACGGAGCTGCAAGGAGCACTCCTCTCTGCCTCCTACGCTGCCGCGCTTAATGAGCAGGATGAATTCATCCCAGTGCCTCAGCTAAAGCAGGTACTTTGAGGATATCAAACCTGCGTGGGTTTTGAGAGATGGAGGGGGGGCAGGGTCACAAAAGAAAAGTTAGGATGTACAGGAAAGCCTGGAGGACTCAACTTTTGGAAGATCCCTTAATTATAAATTCTGCACGCAACCCAAATTATAAGCTTTATTTTTTATACTCATCTTTAACCTCTTGGACAAGTGTTCTGACATGGAGAATCTAACCAGTAGTTCATCCATGCCAAAGCAGCTATTTACTTAACACTTCCTTTAGAAAAAGTGAAAAGACTGTACCTTGATGTAATTGATATTAAAAACACAGGTTGAATCTGCTACGAAAGGATTTGATTGCATGAGGTCAGGCCATGTAGCTGTAATAAGTTAAAGTGCTTTACTCAATGATACGGAAATATATTAGGATGCCCTTAAGTTCATTAGTTATTGCCTTAGGTCATAGTTTATGTTCAGTAAATTTTATTGAAGTTCATTGTTATGGCAATGGCCTGAACTCAGTCTCTTAAGCCTCCAAATTATTTAGTACAGATAATACATTTGGTAGAGAGATGTGATTTTTTTTTTTTTTACTGTCTTATCAAAATTGTTATTTCAAATCTTTCCAATTTTGCCTTCATAATGGCAGATTTTAAGCAACGTGTAAGTCTCTGCAGCTCCACCCTTCGTGTCCCTTGTGTGCGAATGTTGCTTCATTAGTCTGACACAAACACCTGGTGTTGCGCTTCCAGTCTCTGGAGGATGTTTCAGCATCTGGCACACACTGTGATCTTTTTTTATGTGTGTTTAATCTTTTTATTGACGTTTTATAATTAAAAGTAAGCAGAAACAAATCAAGGATAATATAAAAATGTGAAGTTTTGTGCAGTTGCAGTGGCATAGTGCGGCATATTTGGATGCTTTTCCTAATAATAATAAAAAATGTGAAGGATAATAAGATTGCAGTATGAAATGTGGCATCTTTACTGGCCACTTTCTGTGGCCGTATTCTTCCTCAACAGAGCTGACCATCAGAAAGGGGATCGATAGACCCCCGTCGAGAATGGCTATTTGGATAATCAATTCCAGGCTTTTTATTAAAGCTTCTGTAATTAATAACCACTTTTAAATGTGTGCCTGAAATTTTAGACTGCTTTGTGCCTGCCCATCATCTTCTGCCCCTGCGTATCTCATACTTTTTTACGATGAGGGTGGTGAAACCCTGGCACAGGTTGCCCAGAGAGGCTGTAGATGCCCCATCCCTGGAAACATTCCAGGTCAGGTTGGACGGGGCTCTGAGCAACCTGAGCTAGAGGAAGACGTCAACCTGAGCTAGTGGAAGACGTCCCTGCTCACTGCAGCGGGGTTGGACTAGATGACCTCGAAAGGTCCCTTCCAACCCAAACCATTCTCTCATTCTATGATTCTCCCTCTACGCCAGAGCCGGCGGATTCCATCGGCCACGGTGAGTGGGTTGCTCAGCTAACCGGGGGGGATGAAGGAGTCGGGGACTCTCTCCACCTCAGTTTGAGCATGGGCACACGGCCATGGTGGCTTGGATTCGGAAGCCCAAATTCAGCTTGGTCTTAACGAGCACTTGACTTAAATGTATTTGTGTTTTCACAAACACCAACAAAGTTCCCGAAAGAGTAAATAGGGAGGTCTGTTGCAGCAGCATGCTGCTTTATCGGCAAAACTTGGCAGGGAAGGAAAAGCAAATGCTCCTGCTCTTAAAGGTATGTTTTCTTGAATAATTTTGAGTTGGGAACCATTAATGTAGTGAAACAGCACATTCTCCTCAGCATCGCCAGGGTTAAGTTTATTCATGTGTGGTTTTGTAACACGGGTCACATGATTTTACAGTTTGTATTTTTTCCTGTGTCCTGAGTTGAAAGGAATTGAAATGTTAATTACCTCCTTAATGTCTGATTCCAATTGCTGTGCTGGGCACGCGACTGACACCACTGTGAAGGGGCAGGGTGTTTCTGTAAGGTATTTCATCGGGAAGCACAGAGGCTGTGTGGTAAAAGTATTTGAAAATCCCAACCTCCATCAGTTTGTGCAGAAAGAAATGATTTAGAGAAAAAAACTTTGTACTGCTACTGTGATGCTCCTCTGAGCTAATGTGTAACCTGAAGCATTGAAAAAAATACAGGGGGAATAAATGGAATAAATAAAGAGGGAAATTGCCTATGGTTGTCTCTAGCAGAGCTGAGGCTTCAGTTCAGGCATTTAAAAGGACAGAGCCAAGTCCCAGCGGTAAAATCATGCTTGGGTTCTACATGAAGGACATCATATATGTTGTGTGACAGCATTTTAATTAACATTGACATTAATAAAGTTTCAAAACATCAGTGATCTGGTAAGTTAACGATACGGGAAATTATATCCCATTTGGCTACAGCAATATAACGGGCAACTTTCAGAAGGGGAAATGCCAGAAGGGGAAGAGCAGGGGGACGTGGTAAGGACACATAGAAGGAAGGAGATTTTTGGCTGTTCAACGTCGCTAAATTGCGAAAGTTGCACGCTGCTTTGGGTAAAAATATCCCTTTATCAATAAATAGTCACTTATTGGTAGCAGGGCTGGAACAGTGGCAAAGTTATTGAGAAACGTGTTCAACTTAAATAGTTGTTAAATTCACAGCCTAATCCTAGGTAAGCACGCAGCCCTAGGCCAGCTGCCCTTAAAGTCCTAAAAAGCAATATTTGTAGTTTTTCAAAATACTTTAAGCGTAAACTGTGAAACGAACAGTACGAGGGGTTTAAGGAAAAACTGGGATAGATTGATTTTGCCTATCATTATTTTAAGAACATTTCAGTCAGTTCTTGCTGAGGTGGGCAGGCTGGGCTGGCGGGGTGTCCGTGGGGCTGGGCTGTCCGTGGGGCAGGGGTGTCCGTGGGGCAGGGGTGTCCGAGAGCTTCTCCAAGCTCTGCCCCAGGGGCAGCGGGATGGGCAAGGACCACGTCCACCCCAGGGCACCTCACGTGGCATCTCCGTCTGCTGACGGGCTGAATAAGCTTGATTATTCACAATCAAGCAAAATTTGGAGCCATTAGGAAAGTTGCCACTGTGATTTAATTAGACAAAGATCATTAGGGGCGGTGTGCATTAATCTAATGAAATCACCATTGGAACCGGACTGGTTTATCACAAGCATCACATGCTTGCAAGGGCTGGGGTTTCTTGAAGAGAGAGAGGAATAAGTGGAGAAGAGGAAACTCATTTTGAAATATTACGTGTTGCAAAAATTACATGTTTCCTGCAGAAATCCTGTGCTTGTGCAGCTCTTTTTTCCCATGCTTTTCTAAGGTTGCCATTTGTATTGTGCTTTTCAAATTTTGTTTACTGGATTTCTGGCTGCAGGTTGTCTGTGTAAAATACGGTTTTGAAGATGAAGTTCTAAAGGGAATAAAGCAAATACAATAGATGGAGTGGCCGTTTGTCAGGAAACCTACATGAGCCATTAAATGCTGTTTTCCAGTTTAGGTGTTGTAAAAATGAGAAGTGTGCTAATATAGGGCTCTATTGATCAGGAAAGGTCCCTGGCATCTCCCACTAGGAAACATTATGTACTGCGGTGAGTTCCTTTGCGAGATGGCCAATCTGTCCTCAAAATGTCTTGGATGCCTTTTACCCACTTGCTGTCTGGGTTTATGTAAAAAATGTGAACCAGAATGGAAGTTTCATGAGCAGAAAATAGGGTTGTGTTGATATGAAATAGCCTTTGACTGTAAAGGCTGGCTGAAGGCTTGCTGTGATTCATGCACGCAGAAGATGGGCTCTTCCAGATATATTTTTAATGCACACTTGCACTCTGCAGAACTCAGCTTTTGAGGAAAACTTTAAAAAATTATTTCCTTTTATTAGATGTATTTAAATTAATATGAAGTGATCTGAAGATCAGCAAGATGTTCAACCTGCAAATCCCTCTCTCCGTTTAAACAGTCTCTCCTCAGTGATTACAGATATGCCAAAGAAAATGGTAAGAAACCATGAATTTTTTTATCATAAACGTGGTATATTTTAGTGTTCACCAGCATTGAATGGTGAATGTGGGACTGGGATCGTGTTTCCCAAACTTCTTGCCTTTGTTGGTGCATGGGCATGTGGACCTGCAGGGACAGGGTTTCTGATCCATAGGAGCCAGATTGGCTGGAAATGGGGTTCCTGGGGATTAAACTGGGCACAGACAGCTGAAAACCAAGCCGTAATTTGGGTAAATGCTGAAGTTTAGCAGGCTGTTCTTTAAACCCGCAATTCCAGAGATGAGAGGATTTCAAAAAACACCATGGCCTCTTAAGAAAAAGATATAATTTACGCGATTGCAGTTCAATGCTAGAAAAAGATGGCAACACAGATACTGCGCACAGCTCCTCCATGTCGGTCTTGCCTGGATTTGCTTTGAGCCAGCTGCACTTTGTGGAGTGAAGGGGTCCTGCTTAAAATATTGTCACTCTTGTGCAGTGTTATGAACGCGCATACTTCACCTGGAAAGAAGAATGTTTTACTGTGATCCTTCTGTTTGCATATAAATACTCTAAAATTTGGCTTTATTTCATGCATTAGCTGAAAATCCATGGAACAGGGAAGCAATGAGCAAAGCCTGCAGATGGTTACAGGGAAATTGTAAGGAAATTGAAGGAAAAGGCAATGAAAAATAATAACTTCCCTTATATCATCTGTGGAAGTGTCTTGCTTTGCCTCTATATTAAAATACAAAGCAGCATTTGTCTCTCTTCCTACGCTTTTTATGAAGGGAAAAAAATCAGATAAATTTTCTGCTGGAATGAAGCATGTTAGTACATGGGATCCCTTAAGGAGAGATACAACATCAACAAGATGTGCATAAATATGAAAATAATTTTGAAGCTGGTATACGAGTCATTTTATTTTAGGAAATACAGCAGGTATAATTAAAGTTTTACTTTTATATCTGTAAAGATATCGAAGCGCGTAAAGCGCTAAAGCAGGTTCTCCCTCCATAAGTAGACGGTGACGGTTCAAACCTACAACCTCAACTGACAGATAGAAAGTTATTTTCCCTTCCTGGGTATGTGCCGTAAGTCAGTGCATTTCATCAGCATCACATTAAAAAATACTTGATTTCAAATCCTTTCAAAGACACGTTTTTAGATGAAAAATTGGCACCTTAGTTCCGTTTCGTTGCTGTCTTTGAAAGGTGTTTGAGGTGGCGTGTGGCTCATACAAGCCAATTGGAGAAGACCATCAGATACTCAGTTTTTAACTACTTATATTCTAAAAGTGAAAATACATCTAAAAGTCACGGTCTCTTTCACAGGGAAATTTATGACTTGTTTTACAAATTAAAAGTCTTGAAATTGTCTTCAAAATTTAAGACAGATGAAAAACCAAAATGGCTTCTGTACTTCATTAATGTTGTGTATTTTACTGTTGTCTTTATGGCATCTATTTGTGCTAAAGGATAAGTCTGAGACAAGCATCAGTTAAGGTAATGGGATTGTAAAGCAATCACATAATTAGTTATCTGACTTCAATCATTTAAAAAAAAATTTATAGCTACGTATTGAAAAGCTGCTGCTAAAAGGGAAAATAAACAGCGGTGCGTGAAACGAGTGGGCAGCGCAAGGGCTGGGAGTTCTCCTCTTGGAAAGTAAAAAGGTCTGATTTTCAGTCCTTTCATAAGACCCTTGAACAATCCCGGGCAGCAGAGATGGAGCATGAGGAGGGTGGTCAGAGATCTTGAAAAGATGGGTTGTGGACAACTGTCGGTGGATTTATTTTGTCCTAAGAAACTGGAAGGGGGAGAGAAGTCTTCCAGTCTGATCACAGGTGAAGAGCTGCTCTGAAAGACACCGCACACATTGCCAATGTAATCATCATCTCCTCCTCTGCCGTTGGCATTCGTTTTGTCTATTCAAAAGCAAAAGGAAAAAAAAAAAAAACAAAGAAAATTTATCCTGCTCAGGAGGAAGCTATAAGTACATTTTTACTGCTTTTTTTTATATATTCCAACTTTAATCAAAAAAACAAATCACAAACAAACAAGCAGGAACAAAGCCACCAAACCAGAAGAAAGGTCAAGGCTAGGGGAAATTGTGAGATGTTGGTTTCCAGTTGTGATAATAACTATATACAGAAACGTGCAATCTGGAGATGTGTTTGTACCATTGCAATATGCGTGTGTTTTGTCTGATTTAGCAAATTATTCAGAAGTATTCCATTTTCAATTATTTATTTTGAAACGGTCTGTTTTTAGGAGCTGACATCTTGGGTTTGCTGTTCTGTATTGCAGAATTCCCCAGTTTAGGTACCAAGAAAAGAGCATCCTTCTGGGAGTTTCTATATATTTACTTATTTCCCCCATATAAAACCCAGAATTCTCCAGGAATATAAGGCATATTTATCCATTCATAAAATATTTCACCTAAATTCTGAGGTTTGGTCTTTAAATTTCCATTAATTTGCACTGTTTGGTCTATTGAGGTTTTCATTTGTCAAAATTGTTAGCTCTTGGGTATTAGTTACGCAAATATTGATGTGTAGCTTTGGCCTGTTAGCTATCAATTGGAATCAGAAAATCAATAGACTTAATAGCTCCTCATTACAGAGTTGATGCATTTGCAAGGCTGAGTTGTGTATTGTCAGGGAACAATCAATTCGGTCAAAAACTATTACACCATCACTGCCAGAAACGCTTTCATAATGTTTTGGTGGGTTTAGAGTTGACCTGAATTTCCACAGTGGCTCTGGATGCAAAATAACACTTTTGGGGGGGGCTTTTGTCATAGGGTTAGTAAGTCAGAGGTGTGAGGGGCAGCTCTGGTGCTGATAGCAGAGACTGAGCAAACTCATGACATGCTGTCCTCATGCCAAGTGCTGGTGGGGTTTACAGTGGTTTATGTAAACAGGTTTTTTAGGTAAAGACTCCGCTTTCTGGCTTCTAGCAGTAATGAGAATTTCCGAAAGCTGTTAGCTGTGTTCTTTGTGTCCGTGATGCAAACTGAGAACCTAAAAACTGGAGCGGTGCTCCCATTGCGTTAGAAGCAAATAAAGAAATAACAAAAACAATTTACCAGCTGGAAAATTATTAAATAGTAGAGCCACTTTTGTGGGTTGTAAGTTGTGAAAATTTAAAGCAAAGCTACTTCTAAGTGAAAGGTAGATGGCCTTTTAAATGCCGAGTGGATTTTGGGGGAGAGGGTTTCTCTTCCATTTAATACATCTTTAAATAGGCAAAACTTGTAATGTCTTATTTTACTCTTAATATGCTTTTTCTCTTCTCAAAAGGTGCAGCTATTGTGTAGCTGCTGCTGCCCCAACTTACCGCAGGTCCGGGTTCTGATCTGTCAGTACCACGATATTCTGGGCACCGCCACATGATTAGCCAGCTCTGAGATTTTGCAAATAGTTGCCTTGTGAACTAAAAATGAAGGATTAGGGTCTCCAAGACCATATTTTAAGGCTCCTGAAATAAGAAGAGGATAATCGGCAGGCGAGAGCTTTAGGAGACGGCGTGTGTCTGCGGATGCGTGGGGCTCGCCCTGCCCCATCAGCCTGGCATCTCTGGGCGAGCGTTCCACCCGCTCCTTACTCCGCTGCGAAGAAGTAATGATTATTTTAACTTAAATATGTGCATACTGTATAATCTCTCATGTGCCTATTGAACTGCACCGCAGGACTAATCATTAGTGTACAAACGGCTGCTTTCATTCTTTTTCCGTGTCGATACGGCGTGATGGAGATGGATCCAAGTGGTTTCTGCTCCGGTCCTGTGCTTGCTGTGGGGTGCTGTGTCCTGACGTTGTAAGGCTCTCTGAAAAATGACGGTGGAAAATTATCCATATGTTGAAGGGACACTTCTGAAAAGTTGTGTATCATTTAAGATCATTAGCTATTTTAGCCATCTAGTTATAAGGAACACGCTTGATAATACGATGAAATAGAGAGCTAGAAAGCAGGAACATTCAAATATATCAGTAAGGGTAGCGTAACTGTAGTCTGATTTATATTACAATGTATACTTAGACGAGTAATTGAATACATTGCTCTATGTAAATGAGAAATGGCTCTGTGGACTTTAAATGAATTAATTATTTGCAGTCAGAAGAGCCTTACCTTTTTGATTTAGACTACAATCCCACAGAACCATACGCATTTCCTCTGAGTTCATGTGTAAGTCATCGCGCTGAATTTACAAGAAATATGTACGTTCAAAGCATCAAACATCTAAATATTTGCTAGTTATTATTTTTAAGGCTATATTCCCATTCTCCAAAGTAATTGCAAGAAAGTTGTGTCGTTCATTTTATTTAAGTATTTTTCTTCACTGGAAAAGGTACGTTATTTAAGTCAAAGAAAAAATCCAGACACTCGGTAAACACGTAGGATGAGTGAAACACAGACTAAATTGATGATATTTAAGATGACATACGTAATTATGACAGAGAGGTCAGGGTAGGGGGCAGCTTTCCCAAGTATATAGAGTGTCAGAAAGATCCCCACAGTACACATTTTAATTGAGTTATGTTTACTTTCCTTCACATTGAAGCATTAAGGTATTACCCCATTGCTGGGCCTGTGTTCCTATAATTTACCATGGCAAAATTCCCAGATCTACGTTTTGACAGTAAAACCACACCGTGCATAGGCTCCTTCCAGCAATGAAATACCACTTTGTATTTGTCTCCAAATCATCAGTTCCTTTTCCGATTTAAACAAAAATACATTTAGTATGCAGGGTAAATAAATTTTACAAGGGTGAGGATGAATTAAACGCTATTTTTGAAATGTGTGAAAAATGAAAGAAGCCAACAGATGCGACAGAAACAAACAAAACTATACAGCAAAGGGCAAATAAGCGGTAAGTAGAGTGCACGGCGTGTCCTGAGGAGCTGGGTTGATGCAAAGAAGCAGCAGGCTGAGCCTCGTCCGTGGGTCGAACGCTTAGTCCTGTCTGTCCCAAGCTCCAGACCTGCCCGAGCTGGGTAGGCGGCCAGTGCTGGGGCTTCCCTGGACAAGGGACCCGGCGCAGAGGAAACCCCTTGGCGAAATAAGCCACCACACTCCCTCCCTTTGAAGATTTATGCTGACTGAAAAGAAAAAATTGAGTAGTACAGTCAGCCACTTAGGTTTTCTTGGACTGAGGCTGGCTTAAAGTACTGGTGCCAACAGCAACAGAGAGCTGGAGGGATGCTTTACCCTGTCTCGACCAGTACCCAGGCCTTTTTCCATCGGGAGAGAGGCCTTCGGGGGCTCCCGGTGCTGGCACATGCAGAAAATTACTTCACTACACATATTCCCCAGAGAAGGAATTTATTATAATAGTTTTCTCTAATAGCAATTGTAAGAAAGGGGTTTTTTTCCCCTTTTTTTTAGTCTTTGATTTGCCTCCAGCCCATCCCAGTTAGCCAGCATCCCTCCCCATGCTTCTCCAGTTGCACTTAAATATAGCTCAGTGCTCATGCATGGTGCCCGTGGGGTAAAGGGACCCTACGGCAATACCTAGGTTGGCTGCTGGTACCCAGGCTTGGTTCTGCTTACTTGGTAACGTTGTCTGCTGCGTAAAAAGGAAGGACACAAAGGAAAAAGAGATTGCTTGTGGCCTGGGCAGGCTCCGTCCTCGAAGTGGGTGAAAGGGGTTAGCTAAATTAGAGGTTTGGAGCAGAGAAATATTCTTAAAGAATATAAAAAGAAAGGCTAACCAAATGCGAAATCCCTTCTTACTCTTCTTTAGTTTGGCATCTCGTTTAGTGATGTACTCGGTAGCAGAGAGGTTTGAGCCCACGCGTTATCTCCATGGCCCTATTCCAAGCTGTGTCTAGAAGGGAGCGTGTTTGTGTGGGTGGGTGCAGATGCACGTGTACATTCATTGCACGCACACACCAAAACCCCACCTCTGCATTAAAACAAATCAAACACTTGGAAATTAAGGGAAAAAACCAGAATCAAGCATTATGACTTTTAAGAGCATAATGTGCTGCAGGGTCTCTGCCTCAGTGAGTGTTGTTTCATTTTGGACAGTCTTTAGTTAATAGGAACTATTAATTATTTTATATTCTCATTGTTTAATAGGCAGATCTCTACTTTATTTGACTGTAGCTATTCAAACCTCCTCTTAAAAGCAACATTATGAATTTCTTCACGGGCTGTTCTGGGCGCTCATCACTACAGGATCTCAATGTGTCGCGAACATTAATGCTTTTATCCTCACAACAGCCCGGTGGGGTGAGTATTATTAATTCTAGGTGTTTAAGAAGAGGGTAGAGACAGAAGTATAACAGGGTTTCAACTTTAGAGAACTCTAAAAGCAGAACATTGTCTTCAGCATACTTAGTTTTGCATTTTATGTACCCCAAACCAGCTCCCATTAACTTCAGTTGCCACACATGATTTGTTTAGTACGTCAGCCTGGCCAGACGCTGTATTTCCTGCAGAAAACGGGCAGGGTGGTTAGCGGCCATGCTGCGATTCTTCCTGAGAGATGGAGGGAAAGTCTGGTATCGGGTGCCGTTCTTCAGGGCACATCAACTGCAATTAACGGAACCAGCTCTCCCTCTGCCTCCATCTGCTTTGCCGTGCATCTTCCCGTTTGTGCAACACGCCTGTTCCCTCCTGGCTTTTCCACTTCCTCTCGGCGTGGTTTCATCCCTGAGAAACAGACGCCTGGCTCTGGTAAACCGTCATCTTCACCATCACCTGGAGCAGCAGCAACATTTAAAATGAAGTCTGAGGGGTTTAAGCTTGTAGATGCGTGTTGGACATAACAAAATGTGCAAAATTGTGTATATTGAGCCTATCTTCAGTCTTTTGGGGCTGAAAAATAAGAGATCTTGGTAAAGCGGGAGCAAACGGGATTTCCAAGTATTGCGGTTTGACTAAATGAGGGTGGATTTTGACTAGGAGGGCAAAAGCAGTAACTGAATTTTTAGAAGTCAAGTTTGCCAATAACTGGCAAATCAATGCCGTTTCACTGTGTCTTCGTAAACGGCCGGACCAGGTGGACTGAAATCTGCAAGACATGAAGCGTGGGGTAGACAGGAGCACAGAAGATTTTAACCCAAAACATTTCAGGTTCAAGCAACTCCAAGCAGGATCTTATAGCGGAGAATGGGTTAGGCAATCTTCACTAAAAGAATTGTTGCCAGGGCAGCGTATAATCTATATATATACACAACAAAGAAGCCTTAAGCAATGGCCTAACAGGGTCATCAATACGGATTTAAAATAATCTTTTGCAAGTGGGCTCTGCAAGACCTCTCAAAAACTTTGGCTAGTGTATTTTTGGTATCTCAAATTTTATATTCTACCAAACTTGGGAGAAAAAATAGGAACGTTTTTGGCAGAAAAATGTTTGGGATTGGCGTATCATCATAGGCCAAGGTAATCAGCCTGGGTGGCAGGATTCCCGCTCTGGAAACAGCCTGCCTTGCTGCCTTCCTTTGGTTTGGGTCGGGTTTGCTTTGTGGGTTGGGTTTTTTTCTCTGAAAACTGTTTCAGGATTTGCAGTGTTACAAGCTCCATCGGAGGCAGATTGATAGAGTGGGGATAAGGGAAAGAGCCTAAATTGCAAAATACATTCATTTATTCGGCCGGCTGCAGTTTACGTATGACAGCCACATCCATATTCACGCCCGTACCTCCACGCTACCTGCCTCAAAGTGAGAAAGTATGTACAAAGAGCATCATATTGATGGTTTTACTGGATTATATGTTTTGCTGCCTGCGCTGTTCCGGGTGGCGTTTGTGCCAGTAGCGAGACTGTTCAGTGCTTTGCTGGCTGCCGCCATCGTGAAGAAGCAAGTTAGAGCATCTCGGTGTGGAGCCCGTGTCCATGATTGCCAGAAAAAAGGGATGAATTAAGGAGCCTGCAAAGCTAGGGGAGACCGTTCCTTTGGTTAAATTCAACAGAAAATGCATCCGTTTGCTTAAACCACAATCCCTTGTGTGGAATCTTTTATTTTCTGTTTAAAAAATGGGGTTTTGTTGATCTCTGTGGCCGTGCCAACATTACATGTGTACTTACTGCATGTCAAATGGGTATTTATCTGAGAGACCAGAGTGAAGCTATGGGATAAGCATGAGACTTAACTGAGAATTGTCTTGTTTATGCTGGCTAAGGCCTAGATGAAATGGGATTTTAAATACATGCATCATATTTTATTGGTGCTGGACAGATGTTTAGCTGGTGTGAATGGCATTATTTCACGTACCAGCTAAAGGCCTGGCCCGGGAAAGAAGCAGAGAAATAATTAAAACCAACCAAACAACAATTTGCTAATCAACATTTCATTTTTCCTTTAGCCACTTAAATTGTATTCAGTGTTTGAGGGCAACCAGAGGTGGTTGTAGCTGCTGTGCATTTCCTCTGATGTGTTACTGAGAATCAATATATGGACTGGAATAAAAGCATGGAAGTTACTCTGTTACTGACACCGAGCATCACGGTGGCACCGCGTGTCAGTGTGTGATACCGTGGGACTGTTAAAATACACATATTAAATACCGTATCTTGGAAAGACTCTGCGGATGTTAGCACACACTATAATAGGCAACAGAAAAAAAAAAAAAAATCCCCGGGCACGTGCAATCGCCCATCTTCAGCTTTCGGCATCGCTTTTTGAAGTGTGAACAAAAAAAGGTCCTTGCAAAAGCCTGAACACCTGCAAAGTTTCAGCCCTGCTGTCCTACATGTCGCACAGTGTGCCTTATCCACAGCCCAAGTTCAGCTACTAATCTTATTTCCACTGTAGCCTGCAATACACCCTTTTTTTTCTGTACAGCGAGCATACAATAACGTTTTACTGTTATTTCTGTACAGTTGGATCCCTGTATATAGTGGGGTGTGGCTAGATACAGAAATACTTTTATTTATCTGAGTGTGTGTAATGGATCTGTGTATAGGTTTAACAAAGACAAATTGTTATATATTATACGTGTATGTAATATATACACTCGTTAGTTTGTACATGCAATATAGGGGTTATTTGGGATAGAGATATATAAAAGATAGAAGAACCCAGTAATTGCCTTTAAGATCAGAGCACAAAGCATTACCTTGGATTTTACAAGGCCAGCGAGCAACAAAAGAGCAGTAATTTATGAGCTCAGCGTAAAAGAATAGCATAATTGCATTAAAAATTAATGCTAATGAACACTAAAATGGGGAAGGTGGTTATGATGAAAGTTTGTATTCATCTTCCCTGGTTTGAATGATGGCTAGTGGCTTGATTAATGGCTTAATTTCTATCAATTAGCGGGGAAAAATCTCCTACGAGACAAGGGTAAATTGAGCATTGAATTACATATCTTGCTTTTGTGTGCTGAGAAAAGAAGAGCGGCGTATCTCTGATATTAGCCACAGTGACAAATGCGGTGTGCCCCGCTCCGGCTGCGCCGGCTCTCCCGGCGGGCTGCTGCCATGCGGATCTGGGGTGGTGGGGGGCGGCCGGCAGACGGCCAGCCAGCTCACCGGCCCCCCGAGCCCGCGCTCTGTCGTCCTCGCCTGTGGTTTCTTTTGCTCCCGCTATTCAGGGAAGGAAAAAATCCAGCAATTTTAAGTGTATTAGGGCTGGTTCCTGCCACTTTGTTACCTGAGTTTGACTTTTTCCCAGAATTTTTTCAAAAAATACCCCGAAAGGCCTCAGAATGCGAGTGAATGTAGTAACTAGCACACGTGTGAGAAGCGCAACGGTGGAGGTAACCTGCGTGCAGGTTAAATGCATGGCTAGAGCAGGAATCCAAATGTTCTTAAATTGCTTAAAGTAAATGTTCTTAAATTCAGAACTCAATTGCTGAAGTTTCCCGTCGTGTCTTCTGCTTGATTTTATACCAAATACTTCCATTCTTTTTAAAGAAAAAGCTATCAGTGCCCAGACTTGTTTTAAAATACTGTGAAAGCCAGGTTATAATTATAATGCATTAAAGTAGCAAATTGTAAGTACTCTAGTAGTCTCTCCAGTAAGTACTAGAGTACTTACAACAGGCTATTTTAATACTTTGTAATTGTAGTAGCAGAGTACTTGCAATTAAGTTTGAAGAATAGAAATGAATACAAACTTTCTCTGGCCACAGTTGCTCATTTTGGAGTATGTTCTATCGTTTCTGTGACTTTGGCTGGAAAAAGTTCTTTCTTTGGAAGTCTCAACAGCTAGGAAATGGTGTGGCCAAGTGTCGAAACGGTGCTTTGACTCAGCTAGGGGGATCTGGAAGCGTTGGAGGCATCAAGCAGTTTTTATCATGACTTAAAGTCGTTGGAGGGAAGAGGTAGATTTGAAACTAATCCCCAATCCCCCTCCGGCTGCACGTCGGCAGGCGCCCCGGCAGGGATGCTCGGCTCGCGGCATCTTCGGGGCTCATCGTCCGCAATTTTCCGAACGCCTCAGACAAAGGCGGGGATGCGGCCGGCGTTGTGCGTGGCGGTGCCTCCCTCTAATGGCTGGCCCCACCGAGACCGGTCTGCGAGGCAACCCGGGTCGCAGACCAGGGGTGAGGCGGCCTTCGTCCCTGGGGGGGATCCCACCGCCTCCGAGGGTTTCACCTGACGCGAGCCGGGCAGGGGGAGAAGGGAACACGAAAGCTTGCAGGAGCAGTCCGTTTCTTGGCCGATTTCGCTCCGGTTTTCTGTAAGGTGGTTGTAGCGGGCTGGCGGGTGCAGGAGGTCTCGCCTCTGAGGTCGCCAGCCCCGAGATGGCTGTTGAAGGCACCAGCGAGGTTCTCCGCGCAGCTCGGCTGGTGAGCCCGGGCATCCTCGCTCGGACGCCGGGAATGGCGTCGGGACTTGAGGTCCCGCTCTGCGAATACCTGCAGGCTCCGGCGTGCGCGCCTGGGTCAGGTTATGGTACGTAACCCCCGTTAGGCCTTGCTAATTGTCTCCTGGAGGGAGAAAAGATTTGAGGGGGGAGAAAAACCCCTAAAAAACAGAGCTCCGAGTTTCCTAAAAGTCTGGAGGTGACAAAAACGAAGTGAATCCCACCCATCCTGCTGGATTTTCCCTCCTCCTCCCGGTGCTTTCATTTTGTTTAAGAAATATTTCAGTGCAATGCACTGCAGAAGACAGTATGTCTGAGAGCCGTGAGGTTTCTTGTCTCTTGCGCTGCAAATTGTCTAGATGAAGACTTCATTTTTCTTTGAATATGTCACTGTGTGCAGCTTAAGTAAAAATAGGAAGCAATTAAAAAGCACCGGGCATGTGAAAAACCACAGTTCTGCTGAAAAAACACACAGTTCTGTCATGCAGTTGTTACTGTATCCATACAGTTGTGTCTATGCCGTTGTATAAAAATTGTACAGTGTCACCTAAGCTAACCCTAAATAAACTGGGTTGAAGGGGCAAATATTCTCCTCTCTGGTTGGTTTGTTTAGTCTGGTACCTATTTGTGTTTTCATCTTTTGATCCTCAACTCATAAACAGAAGAACAGAAAAAATAGCAACTTTTTCCTGTAAGTATTTCAAAGCCTATTACTTAAAATGTATTCCATTTTAAATGGGTCAGTTAAATTAACCAGCTCTATCCCTTTAAATATAAGTAGTAAAATACGAAGAAACCTACATTCTGAGGAATATTTTAGGTTTATTATGTCATTGCTTTGATTCTTAAGTGAGACCCGCTTGAGAGAAAACTCTTTAGGTGAGGGTATGGGTTCATTTTCATGGTCAGGATTATAGATCAGCAATGAACCCAGTAAGCATTACAAATTTACACCTAAAGATTATACGAGAATATTTAAAATATGTTTTCATTTAATGGGTCATTCAGAAGATATTATTAGTTGTTCAATGCTTCTGTTTCAATGCTTGTTAAATTCTTAGCAGGCTTCATCACCAGTTTTGTCTTTGAAAATAAGCAAAGAAATGGGAGTATTTTATGTAGAGCTTGCAGGCAAGTTACTGTTTTTTTATCCGATCTCTGGTGTTTCTAATTATTGCGTGTGTGAAATTTTGGGGTGGCATCTAAAGGATTAATACACATTTTATTTCCAAAGTGACATTTCAAATTATTGCTAATACAGAGGAATGCAATGTGAAAATACAGCTATAAAAGATGTCTGTGTATGCGTATATATTTATATATACATGGGAAGGTGTAGGTAGATGGAAATGCAGACGGAAAGTGTAAAATACCAAATTGTCTCCGAAGGACAGCGTTCCCAGTTAAATCCTCCGTGACCGGGGTAACTGGGGCAAAACTCCTTAGACTGCTATAAAATTGCATCAACTACATGTTCCCCGAATGGCATCCGTTTTCCGGCAAGGGGCATAAAGAGCCATGGGTTTAAGCCGGGGCGGTGCGCTGGGGGTGCGGGGGGGTTGTGGGGCCGGGCCGGGCGCTGCGCAGGATCGCCACGGCCGAGCGCCGGCGGGAAAGCGCTGGTGACAGCAACGGCAATTGTGACTGCTGCTAGAATCGCCTTTTTATAAAAAACGGCCTCAACAAGCCCTAATACAAGATTTAGTTTCTTTTTTTCACTATAACACGGTAAAAAGACTTGCTGTGCAATGAGTTAGTATTGATTTTTTCTTTTTTTGTCTGTAGCCTCTTAGCTTTCTGACTCCATTATTTTTGATTTTACTATGAAATACATATCCTTTCTACTGACATCTGACAAACAACATATGGAAGTCGTTTTATCTACCAATAATGTGTTTGTCAAAAAAATCATACGCTAATGGGTTATGCTTCCTCCAGTCCATTTTCCCCAAGTTAATGTCACTGATGTAATTCTAAACATTTAGTGATTTTTGCCCCCTTAATAATTTGTCATTCCCATAGGTTTGTCTAAGATTCACGTAAGATACTGTAACAGGCTGGGAACTGACCGTAGGTTTTGTGAAATAAGAGTTGAGCAACCGATTTTAAATCTACGTTCACCTGCCTTTCTCCGATACCTGGTTTTAATA
Source organism: Pandion haliaetus (assembly GCA_013401275.1). Lineage (NCBI taxonomy): Eukaryota > Metazoa > Chordata > Aves > Accipitriformes > Pandionidae > Pandion > Pandion haliaetus. The sequence continues at coordinate 98,916 of VYZV01033911.1, forward strand.
CTGGGACTACTAGGTACACTTACCATTCCTTTATTTACCTTCAGACCAGAGGTACCCAAGAGCTTGATGAATTACGATTCCCTCTCCCTAGCAGGGCATTAGTATATTTGGTTTTATACTTCCTATGGGATCCTTCGGAATCTTTTTTAGAAAAGAAGACTTTAGCAGCAAGGCAACAGAACTTTTAAACACAAGCTTAATTGTAAGCAAGTGATTTTTTTTCCTTCTGAATTCAAAAGAATCAGGCTTAAAGATGTACTCGTGCACTTTGCTGTAGCGCAGCTCTCGTCCTAAGCCTTGCCAAAGGTGAAGCTTTACTGAGACTCCCACAAACCCCTTCCAGGGGCGTGCGGCCGGGCGTGCGAGGAACCAGCGCGTCTCGGACCACGTCCCTCCCGGTTACCACCCTCTCTCCAGCTGAGGACACCCTGTGGCACTGCGACCCAGCCAGCCTTGCCTCCCCGGCACGTTTTGGCATACTGTTTCCCGCAGCGGTGCAAACCTCGCGCTCGGCTTCAGTGAAGTTACTGAACGACAGTCGGGTAGGAGTTCACCGTCTGAAGCAGTCAGAGTGCTGGAAGCAGTTACCCAGACTCAGCAATCGGTGTAGTTGACTTCCCCCACATTCAGCATATGCAGAAATAGCGTGTTCCTGATTTTTCTGTTCGTCATATCCATAGAGACTAAACAATATTCCCAAATACTTTTTAAACGATGGGGAAGGTTCTTGTTTGCTGCTTGAAAGTTACATCTCCTCCTATCTTTTCTCTGCCTTACCTATCTTATAAATACTGCTCACAGCAAAAACTGTCCGCTACTCCCCGATACAGTGCCTCGACCATTTCAGGCTGGCCCCAATGTACTATGCATAAAGCAAATGGTATTCCTAAGTAAGATGAAGACATATTGGTTAAAATTTTAAACGAAAGCGTGCAGTTAAGCAGAATGAATTCGAGGTTTGCTTGTCACCGCAGTAAGGAAGATTGACTGAGCTGTGAATCTGAAGAAGCAGAAAATGAAACAGACAGTAAAGCAGATACTTTTGTGTCAGATGGACCCTAATGAACAAGCCATACTACCCAGGAATGAAAATAAAACAGTTTTGCGGTACAACCTGTTGGTGAAAAATGAGGTTGTTAATTTAGTGTGCGCACATCCATCCCAGGAATATTTCTGAGCTGCCGTTAGTTTATCTGCTTATCTGAAGCTCCACTTACTTGTCATTAAAAGACTGAAATGTGTTTTCAGTGGTTAGTCATTGTGAAAGGATGCAAGTTACATTTATTTTTTCTTGTGCAAAATAGAAAGTATTTTGCAGTATATGTGTATATCTAGATGAATTTGGATTTAGAATTTTGTATACAGAGAAAGAATTTGGTGTTTCTGAGTAATTCTGCGAGCTCTTTTGGTCTGCAAGCACTCTTCCTGACTTTAAATATACTTAGGTTTCTTTAGAACAAGAAATGTCATCTTTTATACATACATATGTATGTGCTACAAATATGTAATTACAAGTACTCTTTTATTTAGATTGGGGTTTATATAGTGTTTAAAGTATTCTTGTGTATTCATTAAATATTCGATCAAACTTCAGGTACCTGAAAAAATAGCACTGTTTTATCCTAGGTTGCTTTCTCCTCATCTTTTTGGCAATCTCCTTTTTACTTTGTTGCTCAAGACCATGATTCCGTGACTCACGAGCTCACCTCCTCGGTACCAGATCGCTCCGCCACGCAGAGGCATGGGCAGACACAGCTGCACTTCCAAGCTATCCAGAAAAACAGCGTTTATGCTGATAGTGTTAGCAGACAGCTGGCCTCCGAACTCTGGCTGGTGCAGATATACCTGCTGTGGTATCAAGCCCACCAGTACAAAACCTTTTAAAACCAAATTTGAGCTCAGAGAGAGTTTGCACCAGCTCAGCCTGTGCATGATGTCGCTGCCGCACTGTAAGTCTGGCAGCAGAGCTTCGGAGACGGCGTCCTGGTTTGTTAGACTGTGGCACGAGTGCGAGCTTTCACCTTCCAAGTGAGCTGGTTTAATCACTTAGCTTTTGGCAAAAGGAGTAACGCCAGACTGCACAAGGAGCACGGGGAGAGAGAAGTCGGACCATTCCCTTTGGCAACTTACATCAACGTAGCTGTAATATGAAACTTTGCTGTCATTCATCAGTAGTTTCATTTTTAAAAAGAAGTATATCTTGCATTATGAATGCTCTTAGCTTCCTACCAGTCTAATCTATCCAGAAGATTGTCTGGTTGAGCCGTGAAAGAACTAGCAAAGCCTACCTGACAGCACCCCAGCTACGTGCTTAGTGTAGCTCATACCAAGGTTGGCAGGAGCTGCTCTTCACTGTAACGTCGCTGGGAGCTGCATTCGCTTTGTCAAAATAAAATCTCAGCCTGGGATTCAAAAATACCTTGTGAAACACATGTGCACTGTAAGACCTCACAGTAAATAAAGAAGAAGTTTTGCTCATTTGATTAAACAGCTGCAATTTTGTCACCTGAGCACACAATACTTGGTGTGTACATTAGGAACGTTTCATTATCAGATTCTAGGATAATGTTTTTTGTCAAATTCACCTAACGATGTAACTCTTAATGCCAAACTAATCGCTTAGCTTTTCATGAGGAGAACACAGGTGATGGCACATCTCTCGGGACATCTGCAGCTGAAGCCAAATTCACCTCCATACAAGCAGAAGTAGTTTTACTGCTACATTGAGATGGCACTCCACTGAGTTGTCTGCACTGTCCCCAAATCCTTAACTTCTCCAGGAAATCCCCATGCCATAAATCTAGCAGTTATCCTGCAAGGAGATCGCTAGCAAATTCTTAAGTCAGCGTCCTGAATGATACCATATGTTGAACAATAATGGCCAACTCACTGTTGTTATTTTTACTAAAAGAGAGACTTTTTCTTTGTAGCAGAGTATTTCAGGCTGCATTACAAGTTGGGTTTTGGGTTTTTTTTTCTAGTAGGTACTGTTGTAAAATATATTCAAGGCATTGCTTAGACACGGCATTTATCATAGGCCTACACTAATGTATACTGACATTACACCTTCTCTTTGTAGACCAAGCCACCCTACTAGAGCAAGTGAAACGAGTAAAAGAAATTGAAGCTATTGAAAGTGACTCCTTTGTTCCTCAGACATTCAGATCAAGTAAAGAAGTCAAAAAGGTAAGTTTTCAATATCCTTTCTTGGTGCATAATCCTTTCAAAGTCAGGTGGAAGCTGCGCTATTAATACAGTTTCCACTGATGAAAGAGCATCAATGTTGACAATCTTAAATCCCACCAACGACTCTCCTATGTTCTGGGTGTGGTGTTCAAAGAAGAATACATTTAAATGTGTAAGAATTTCAGTGAAATCAGCTGTTTTGACAGTATATTCTACCTATGCTGAGCAACTCAGATTTTTAAAAATTCTTTTAAAACCACGAAGATTAGGAAAAGCAGAAGAATTCAATCCAAAAGTAATCGGGCACTTCCACTGAAATTGAAGGTAGAGATCACTATTTTTAGTTCTGCTTAACTGAAGCTAGACTTTAAGACCATATTTACTTCCTGAAACAGAACAGCATTGTTTTCAGACAGTTTTCCAAACACCTAATGGGAGACATCCAGGTTTCTGAATTTTACCTGTGTTTTGGCTGCCAAGTCTTCCAGGGAACTTGGATGCTTTTGTCTTTGGAAGTATGCAAGCAGAGGTTTTGTTCAGTTTTTCCACCTGACAGTGAGGTGCTTTGAATTATCACTGTTTGTTTCCCCGAGAACATGCGTTTTCTTGCCTTTTCAGAAGTCTCTGAGAAGTTCATGCAGCTTCTTCAGAAAGTGATCCAAAAACCCAAAGCTACAGTTTTGCAAGTTCTCTCATTGCCTTTGACAATACCTTTTTTTTCACTTCATGTGTTTAGTCTGGAACTTAGTCCGTGTCCAGTCTGTCCTGCTAAGCACGCTGAGGAGGATTTGCATGAGGATCCTTTCATGGGCACGTGTTGCAATGGGAATAAAGCTGAGGGCTCGGTTAAGATACTGCCACGTTTGGGAGTTTGAGGATAAAACACTCAGATGTGTTTCTTTCTCTTTAGACAGTAGAGCCTACTGAACTACAATATGAACCTGTAACTGTCGGAGCAGGATCTGCTGATGCACCTGCTCCTGAAAAAGAACCACCACCTGCCAATATTCCTACTGCCATCAAATATCAAGATGATAATTCTTTAGCACATCCAAATGTAAGTGTGCCGATATTTCCTTTCTCTTTAGAACAAGACAGCCCACTGAGTGAGAGCAGGTTCATGTGACCTAACAACCATTTTGCTGCGCTGCTCCTCAAATAATCTGTGGTCTGAAGACCAGTAGCTAATGGGCTACTACTCACTGGCTCCAAAAGGATCACACTCCTTGCATCATCCAACAGAGAATAATTACAAAAGAAGTTCACCAGTGATGTGGTTTTAGAGTTACAAACAAATTTTATAACAAAGTAGCATACTAATTTAACGCAGGGGAATTTAAGATCCTGTTCGTATAAAAATTCAGGAAAAATTGCTTTTGGTTTGTGTAGTGGGAAACCTGGTGGAAGACTCAGAACTTGCCCACCTTGCCAAATCGTAGAGCTTTAAATCCACGTCAAACTCAAGATAATTTTAAATCATTGGGGCTAAACTTACGCGAATTCATTTGTGCGTACTTGTAAGTAGAAATTGGAGTACTTACAGTAGAGTTTTTTTAAGAATTAGCAAGTTAAAAATGACTTGCAGTAAATAAACTAATACAGGTTCTGTATAATGAACGTTGCTAACAAAGATCAAGACCTGTACAATATGACAAAGTTGCTGTTTCAGGAGGAGACTGGAATTGAAACGTCTTGGCTTTCCAATTATTAAAAGTCTCTACCTTTACTAATGTATTTATATCACCTTCGTATTTTAACACCCCTACGCAGCTGGGCTTTTTCTTTGGCCACTGAAATAGTCGCCACATACTTCAACAGATTGTAACGATTAAAGAGAAAGCTGATGAGTTGTGCCTGCTTTTCTTCCTCTCCCCCTTGTCCCTCAGCTGTTTGTCGAGAAGGCAGAAGCAGAAGAGAAGTGGTTTCAGAGGCTGATTGCTCTTCGGCAAGAAAGGCTGATGGGCAGTCCGGTGGCCTGAGCGAACTGCTGTGACCGTCGCATACCAGTTCTCCACAAATGCTAAGAAATCCTACCATTAAATTGTTTTATTTTTCTCTGTTGAGGGATTTTAATACTCGGTATGAGTTGTACAGAGAATAAATATTTCATCTGAATGAACAAGAATGTTCTGTCCTCCATTTTTCTCCTGAACTCATTGCTGGGTGACTTGTACTGCTGAGCTACCTGCCGTAGATGGGAAGGCTATCAGAGCCGTGTAATTTTCGGTTTTTGTACTGAATTCCTCTGGGGTGCAAAAAACCTGACAGCCCAAGGAGACGTAATTTTGTATCTCCCAATCAAAAAAATACATATAACCATGTAGCAGTTTAAAGATAAATGTAAAAATAAGACTGTCAAAGTTCAGATTTACCAGCGCTCAGACAGTAGGAGCACAAGCGATACCACCCTGGCCCATTACATCTGCTGCAGCTGGAGGAGGATTCAGGGCAAATGATACCGCTGTTACCTCTTCTTCCCTCCATTCTGTGTTGCGGGAGCAGCTTTGGAATCCCGAACATCTGTGGACAGCCTCCTTGCTGAGGGGCTCTTCTAAATTGATGCGTTCGTCCGCCTGCTCCAGCCTTTGCCTGGTTCCTCACTTGGGGTGGGCTTGAGTGGAAAGGAATGTTTTACATTTCCTCGAACATCTACCCACTGCTGTTAGCACCTGGGAGTAGATGTATGGAAAAAGTTATGTTACCCTTTTAAAGAAAATTATAAAGCTTTCAGCAGGTTTCAAGAAATATTATTTTCTGACCAATTTTAAGCACATTAAAATGTTCGATAACCTGGAAAAGACAGCTTTCTGTGAACTTTTAATGGGAAAAAGTATAAATATTATTGTGACCCTTGTCGAACAAGACTATTTCTGTATAGAGCGACTGTTTTCAGTCTATGAAGCTTCCATTTGTCCAGGTGTGACTTTAAAATAATGAAAGATTAGTCCTATTTGAACATATCAAATTTAGCCCGAGTATACACAAAGAAAAATCTTGTCCATCCTCCAACTAAATGCCAGAGATCAACCAAATAAAATACAAAAGTATTTCTTCCGAGGTATCCAGCCTATCTGTGAGAAAGCTTTTACATCAGTAGAAGACTCAGCTGAGCCCCCCCACCTCTGGGCATACCTCACTGGAAATTACCTGCATCAGCTTTCCCATGTGAGTGAAGAAATTCATAAGGCTTTTTTTTCAGTGTTATTTTTCCTTGTTCTCAGATCTGTGGTGAAAAAGAAAAAATGGAGGATGATTCTGGAAATGCACTCTGGTTGTCTTTTTTTTTTTTTTTTTTTTTTTTTTAGATCACTGATGGAAAATGTATTAAATTTGCATTCTAACACATTTTTACTTTTTCTTTACTAACAGTGTTAAGTTTTACTTGGTCTGGCATTAAAATGGCAATCTGTGTTTCAAGACTACCTTGTCTGCAACAGAGAGCGGGGAAAAAAATTGCTTCCCTTGTTTCATTTCAGCGTTTTCAAATGGTAAATATTTGTCATTGTTCTGTCTCCTAATCTCCTTCTGTGTTTCTTTCATAGTAAATAAAAACTACTTGATCTTCATGTAAGGTACACGTGTAAATTCCTCTTTTTCACACATTATGTTGGATTATTTTGGTATTTTTATTGGATGCAAAATGATTCCCTTCACATAATTTGCAACCCTGTAGGATATTAAAAAATTCTACAAACTGGTCTGTTATAAGTAAATAAGACTTAGTGGGAGTAATAGGGCGTACCCACTATTGCTTATCAATCAACAACTAAATTTGTCCAGCCAGTCCATGCTGGAGGAGAATTGTGAGCAAGATCTGTAAAGGAAATGGAAACAGCATTTAGGTAATCTGAATTGAACAGAAATACGTACTGAGATATGCCACACATAATTTGAAACACGGAGCAAATCATTGTAGAGTTTATTTTTATAGTTCCAGTTGCAGATCAGTGATCAGCATAACCAATAAATGATCACTCAGAACTCTGTAGTTTTCATGAAATACATGACTTGTTTATTGCCCCGGTGCCTCTGTGGAGACAGTTCATTGAAGAAGAGGGATTTTCTGTTTTAGGCCCTATATGCTGTCACCCTGTCTCAATTCCTACTTTGACCAGTCATTATGCATACTTGAAGTTTATGAAGTTACTGGGTTTGGGAGATGTTAGGACGGAGTTTTTACCTAGATACCATCTGTTACAAATTAGGAAACCTGCTGTCCTTGTTGTAACTAACCTCCAAGTGCACGCAATACAGATTCCTAAGGATGCCTACAGCGAGTCAGTGATGCTCAAGTGTGTGTCCTGGAGGTGAGAGCTGACTGGCGACCTTAGTAATGCCAGGTGTTGTGTCTTGCAAGTGAGTTTTAATCTTATTGTGGATCCCTCCTTGGGTACGGCTAGGCTGGATATTCAAAATGCCGATCACTGGGATGCGCGTGGCCTTTTGCATGAGTCACTGCCAGGGCTGTGCAGTGCTTTCTGAAGCTGAGCCCTATCGAAGGGGTGCTGAATCAGTGCTCTGCCTTGCCGAGAACCTGCCATTGCTGATTCCACAGCTTAAACCTTCAGCAAAAATAGACGCTGTTCCACTGCGTTTGCTCCTGTAGAGTAAAGTAAAGGTTGTATAAGGCCAACCCACAGGGTTGTTAAGTGTAGATGTTTAGACTGCAGCACTCGTGATTCAAGTTGTGTAAATTATTTCCTTATTTTGCTTTTACTTGAATAGCATCCTGTGATAGGTTATTCATTTTCCTGTCAAAGGTAGGCAGGTATTTGAGTATCAGAAATAAAATACGGAAGAAGGCAGCAACATCACGAATAAACTTCACTTGGTAACCAGCTATACATGACTAAAGAGAATTTTGCCAAACTTACTGCTTAAAATTATTTTAGAAGACTGGGACACGTTATAAATGGGTTGTAGCCAAATATATGTGCACTCCACCATTCCACGTGTGGGGCCTTTTTGCTTGAGGAAAAGACAGCGTGTGTTGCCTATCAGCCAGATACAAATTTAATTAACTATGTCGGAACGTGGACATGAAACCCTTATCAATGTGTACAAATTAATCGCCACTAACCTGGAAAAATGCACTGCTGACTCTCAACCCACGCTTCTCCTGATCCAAAAAAGAGTGACACCTTTCGAGAATAATCCTACTTTCTTAGTTACTTTGCTTCTAAGGTCTTCAGATGTTCTCATATTTAGCATTTAGGAATCTTGCCTATGGAAAGTTTTTGTTGTTGTTGTTTTTCTTTTTTCCACTTTTTCTGTGCGCCTGGTGAAAGGGAATGGATTCCTGATTAAGAAAGGGAAAGAAACAGCTGTTACCCAACTAAAACACACGACTTTAGCTGTGTTTTGCAGACTGTGGAGACAGCAGTGACATGGCTTTGTCATTCAGGACTCGTGACGGGGCGTCTCTGATAGAATTGGCTCTAGCACAAAGTTCCTTCTAATGCCAAACTACCTTAAATCTGACTCCGGCGAATGGCGTGGAGGAGTGAAAAGATAACGCTGTAACTTGAGCCATTCAGAGTTCTGGTAGTCAGCAAAGACCTCTACCCCTAGAAATTACATTAGCAAACTCATTTCACTTAGCCCGCTGAACAGCCACCGTCAATTAAAATCAAACCAGGCTGATTTTGATTTGATAAGTTTTAGGCAAAATGTTCACTAGCCCTTTCTAATTTCTTGAGTCATCCAGCATCTCTGCAACTGTTTTTTTATTAATGACAATTGCTTGAAAAGGACCTGTGTTTAGTTTTTAAATTATTACTATTATTGTTATAACATTTTAGAAAGATTTTTGCTATTACATAATGGTTTCTAAGAAAACACCGCCAGCCAGGAGATCAAATTTTGCTACTTCTGCTTCAGTCACTCTGATATGAGCAGGACTGGATGATCCTGAAGGCCATTTTTCCATCAGTAACCCAAAACCAACCTTCTCGATGATTACAGTTTTCCATTTGCCATGTTACAAGAAGGCAGTTATTTTTAGTGGAGATCCTTGAACTCTAGAAACCTGTTTCAGGAGAGATCAGCGTGAAGCCATGACTTAAATCCACATATGCCTCAGGGCCGCGGCGACTCTTCAGCTTACAGCAGTGATAAAAAACAATGCTGGAAGTATTATTACACCAGAATTTAAAATACTCGCTATTCGTAAATTTGACTTTGCACAGCATTGCCTAATTTCTTTTTTCCTGACCGTTCCCTCCCCTCCTTGTCTCCCTCCTTTGCTAAGGCCTAGGAAAAAAGAGTGGCAGTGGCTGGGCCAGATTATGCGACGCTGGGGAGCAAGACTTAGACACTGAGTCACTCTGGAATTGCCGCCCAGGGGTGAGATGTGACACGATACGTCTACTCTTTCTGGAAGGAAGCAGGAGTTGAAGCTGAGCCCAGAGAGAGGAGGAGGGAGCTCAGTGCTGACACCAGCGCTGAGCTGTGCTTCGTTTCCAGCCGGGCTCCCCCGCGTCGAGGTGTGCGCCTCGTGAGCTGGAAATGGTTATGCCACCATTTAAACCCAGGTGAAAATGGTGATGGCTGCTTGGCTATCGTTTTGCTTCTTCAGAAATGCGCTACAGACTGGGGCTGCGTGGTTGCAGGGATAGTAATGGCACGAGAAGCCTTTCGGCCCTTGGGCAGCATTTCTGAACCCACTATTTTGGAAAGGCTGTAGTTTAAAAGGGGTCGTCTCTACTGAGCTGCCATGGTAAAAATCTCATTCCCACTAGATGTCTCTGCCGTCCCAGAGCAGTTGTCACACTGAACATCAGTGGCTGTCTAGAAAGGCCGTAGAAATGAGATGCATGTAGTCTGAATCTGCCTTTTTACTTCCTAACCAGAGCTGGAGTCAGGGTAACGGGAGAGAGCAGTTTGTCTCGTAGTTTTCTGTTGCCTTGCAGTCTACAGCTTTTCAAATAAAAAATACCGCTCGAAAAGGTAAGCTCCAAATATTTACTGTCCGTGTGGTGTAGTCCCTGGGGGAGTTTATAGCAAGGAAAAGTGGACTCTTCCCCTCCCTCGTCAGCAAAATCGGCTGCCCAAGGGCACGCTGCCCCTCGCTCACCAGCACCGCCGGTTTCTGGAGCTGGGCTGCCGGGGGACGGCGGGAGGGACGGGCATCTTCCTCTGGGCACTGCAGGTCTCCGTATCTGTGGAGGCAGCGGCTGGATGTCCATGTTACAGTTCTGAAAAGAAGGCGTAAACAAATCTCATTAATTATTATTAATGGAAGCCAAATACGGCTAACATTTGTAAAAATGTCAAATTGCATTTTTGGATACCTTTTCAGTGAATTTCAGAGTATTTTTTCTATAAATTATTGTTGTCTTATTTCAGTATTCATACAAGTTACAGAGCTGGGCGACTATGTGAACTGAATATATATATTTAAATAAAATATTAATGTAAATGTTATTACATGTCTACCTCTAGTTGCTTGCAGTAGAACGATGCTTTTATCTGACATTTACGAACAATTTATAACAAACTGCCTTTGCGAAAGACTCTGCACTGGGCCGACGCTACAGATGGAATGTAATCAGCTTTGTAACAACATTGTCAAAAGGCCACTTCCAGTAAAAATACGCTTAAGCCTCTGGAAATTACACTGTATTTTTAAGCCTTCCTGTAAAAGAACTTAACTGTAAGAAGCAAGGACCCCTCATTTATGCCAATACATTTTAAATGTAAATAGTAATTGCTGATCCTTACAGAACTGACTGGGGATTGAGCACTGATTGTCCGAGTCCTCTCAAATTACCTTCAACCTTGCTTCTGACATTGCTCGGCAGTACGTGGAAACGCACGGCGCAGAACTGAGCAGAGCCCCCGAGTGCTCTGTTACTAGTTTTTTCCAAAATAGTTCAGGAGAAGGACCTAGTTTTAAGACACCGTGCTGGTTCTCAATAGTTCGGTAAACAGAGCTAAACATTTTCCTACGCTTTTGGAAGTTAGGGGCTGCAACAAATGTAATTAAAAAGTAATTGTGTAATAAAAGCTGGGATTTTTTTTTTTCTTTAGCTGAACAGTGAAAACTCTTCTTGACAATTAAAACTGACAATTAATTCTTGTTTTACCTGTGGAACTAGTCACGCTCTGAGCTGTCTAAACTTGATGTTGTGATGACTTGTGCATTTAATATACTTGTTTTCTACAGTACTAATTTAAATATGGCTTTAATAATGTCTGCTCAACTAGCAAGATTCATTTTTAGTTTTAGAGACAAACAGCCCGAGGCAGGAAAGACCTTTCGAATTAGTTCAATTACTTGAACAAACACAGTACTGTCCGAACTGCGGTCACAAATTTTAAACAGTGGCGAAATCTGGCTTCACCTGGTGCAAACCACTTGAAGCAGAGAAGCTTGTTTTTTAGTTTCCTATGGAAATTGGCTTTTGCAGGCACTGGGTAAATCAAGCAGCTCTTGCTGCCTAGCTGATTTATAGCCCTGGGTGCGTGTTGCTATACATTTTGCATTTGTCTTTGTCTGATTGTACAGCTCGAGGCCATGGCCAAATTCTGAGCTCAATTTGGGCAATCTTCACCATTAACCTGATAAAGATTTTGCCCCAGGAATACATTTGCTGCATTTACTCCTGGTGCCAGCCGTTTGTTACTGTCTCTCCCCGGTTGTAAGAGGAATGCCCCCAACGCGCAGCCCGGTAGAACAGGGTCTCTTCTCTTGGTGCACTGGTTTGTAGAGGAGTCGGTCGTGTCCCACACGTAGTGCTGTTCGCCAGACGCGCTGCTGAAGGAAGCATCAAAGCAAGTGCCGAGTGGCTTTGCCCCAGTCATCAGAAAAAAAAAAAACAAAACCTCGCTGATGCCATGGTGTTGACACTAGAGTACGATTTTTTTTTTTTCCTCTCCCTTCCAGTGACGGAGGGAAGTTGCTAGGATTTAAGAAATAAATATGTCATCTCAGGGAAGACTGTTCAAGTTCAGCATCTTCAACGTGTGTTTTTTGGTCGTTTGGCCATTAGGAATGGGAAAATGAGATAGCTGCAAATTACTGAAGTAACTCAGGAACAAAACTCTCTCTGCTCCCTAATACTTTAACATGTGCTGCCAAAGTTTTTATAAATCAATAGTTACTGTACGTGATGGCAACAGAGCCCATTTAAAGAAATATTATTTTTGGATCAAATCCTGGAATCAATGATAAACGCTCCCACTGGGGCCAGGTCTTGACTGGTTTTTCGTATGTTGTTTTTATAAGAACGAGAATATGTATATTTATACGCCTCAGTTTTCATTCTGCTAAACAAAACCAACAACAATAGATAACGGGAAAGGTTGCAAAATTAGGGCCCATTACAAGAAATGCTGTTTCACGGGATGAAAAATTAAACTCAAGAATTCATTGCTACAAGAAGTAATTAAAGCCGAGAACCTAGAAACTCTCAACTGGACTATTGCTTGTATAGATGATTTGAAAAGTAACATCCAAATACTTTTAGAAAGAAACAAAAGCTTATCCTGCTGGTCTTGGAAATGTGTTTGTATTACAAGGATGCGACAGGCCAAGGGCAGGCGGCGTCACAGCCCAGTAGTACTGGTGGGTACTTCCCAGTAGTTTCTTACAAAACATCTAGCCCAGGTAACTCGTAAATAAGACACTGGACACCATGCAGACTTGCCAGGTAATCCAATGTGGTAATTCCTACGTTGCTTATATTGGTATTTTGTAAACAGCTATTAAGTAAGTAAACAAAATTAAATATTGATTTTTTTTAAAAGGAAGCAGATCTCACATTTCTGTGAATCTAACAGAATATACTTCACCAGTTCTTTCAGCTGCCTCAATGAAACACACACACACAAAAAAAAAATCTCATTCTTTTGCTTTGCTGAAGCCTTACAGATGTGGAAGACTTCAAATATACTCGACGCAACACGAGGATCTCTCTTGCAGTCTAAATGATATTTGTTGCCCTGACAACGGCACGCAAGCATTATTTATTAGTTCATACATTATTGATAATCCTCTAATTTGTGTGTGATGGGAGGAAGTTGGTCTGCGAGTAAGTTATAAATGGAAGGTTATCAACAACTTGTAGAAGTCGGTGACAATTCTATATATAGCTCGTCCCAGCGCAGGCTGTACTGATGCCACGGAACATGTTCCTTACGCGCCGGTGATGCAAGCGCAGGGTTAGGCGTCTCCTGCAGCCATGAGTTTCTACTGCAGTCGATGTATAACAGTCTGGGTTTTGGGTTTTTTTTTATCAACTTCAAAGACAGAACGGTGGATTTTAAGGATATTTCCTAATTACACGCAGAGTCCAAAGCGAGTCTCAGAGCTTACACAGAAATGTTTTCCGTCACAAATTCTTGGGTGGGAGAATGGAAAAATCTTGGAATAACAGTAAAAGGCAGAACCCTCCCCCTATAAAAAGCAGGAATTAATCTTCCTCAGTTTGCATCTTACGTAAAATATGCTTCAACTTACCTACTTAACGCTGACAACCTATTTCTGAAGAGTTATTCTGTATTTCATCAGAGTCAAGAACAAAACCACCTCTGGTCGACACCAAGAGACAGTTTTACTTCTGCCTTGCTCCATTTACTTCATTAGAGCAATTACCCCACTTTTAAACGATCTGATGTTTCATCAATGTCAGACCCGGCATCTTCGAGCCCCAATGAAGAGACTGAGAGGATGGCTCATGATTCAGATTAGATTTCAATAGAAAAGTCTCCTGATAATGAACTATGGAGCATTTATTCTTTCTTTTTTCTTGGTGTCTTCTTTGTATATGCAAACTGGGTATTTCTTTTTAATGTTACTTTTTAATTTTGGTATGTATTTATTTTTAAAACAAGGGAACCTTGTAATTTAGTTACATAATTAAAAATTTTTAAAATCTAGCTAGCAGTATTGTCCTTCGGTGTACAATCTTAAAATGTGTTCTGGCTCTCATTCTCACAAACCAGTTGCTGGCTGGCGCTTTGCCTATTTAAACATATATGCAGGAATGCAATTTTCACCTCCGAGTGTTAAGCATCCCCATTGGTTAAAAATAATCCCTGTAGAGAAACTGTAGCTGATGACTATCCAGATATAACGGCAGAAATATTCCTGTATTTCTCAGCAACTGCACCAAATGTTTTCCACATATTTTAGTACATTTTACATAGCTGTGCTATTCTAAATAAGTTGATCACAATCAGGATCTTTTTTCAGCGCCACTATAATTGATTTGTACTCTGGATGGAACAGAAAACATAAGCCAAAGTGAAATAGCTGTGGAAAGGAGCCACTCAGCCTGAAGAGTTAAGATGAACAGAAGTGTTAGTAGAAAATGTTTGGGGCAGGAACCTAAACACCTATCTTTGGAATCGAGAGAGAACAGAGAATTATAAATACCAACAAAACGTCAATATGGCAAAATGACCTTTTGTTCTAGATGAATATGTTCAACAAAGCTCTGAAGTCTGAATCGGATTTAAATAGTCATATCGCCAAAATGAATAAGAATTAAGAAGGTAAATTAATTCCTAAGGGAAATCACTGTAGATCTCATTAGTTCAGGAACAAGATACCTTAAAACTTTTAATTAAAGATAATATTTACTGCAAATGAATAAGAGTTGGCAGGTTTCAGCAGAAACCATAATCTCATTTATGCAAAGTTTTCTTATATTAAGGCAGACATCATTAATCTCATTGGAGATGCCCTCCAGACTGACAGTGCTGCAGCACCGAGGTGATTTCTTACAGAAGTCTTTTTATCTACACAAAAGAAATCTAACTCAAGCAGACACAAACCATAAGAAGGCCTGAGCAATTAGGGATATCACTCTGTGCAAATAGACTACTGACTTTATCGTGTTAGTGAGCCTCTCATAATGAGCTCACTTCTAACGGGGCCCATCTTCCCACTAGCAGCCGAAAAATTAACAATAACTGGAACTCATATTGCTTAGTTATCTGCACAGTAATCCAGCTCTGGATCTGCTCTGACTTGGAAAGAAATTTCATCTTTTGGAGTTGGAGTCCACATAAAATTAAATAGCAAACTGTAGATGATACAATGTACTCTGAACAGCTGCTGGAAAGCTCCACGTTTCTGTTTCATTGTTTTACAGAAGAGGTTTCTTTTTACAAGGCTGAATTCATACAAAGGCTACAGGGTGCTAACTGAACTTGTAGTCTGGTTTGTATTCGTGTTCAGAAACCATAAAGAAAGTCTGTAAAAAAAATACCTAGTTAGGTTTTGGTAGAAGACTACAAACAAGTTAACCACACCGAAACAAACATTTTGAGAAGGTGAAGCTCCAGGATGATAACAATTTGCAGGATTTTGTATTTGACGCGCTAATTATGTTAAAGAAAATTCACCTTGCTGGCTTGTAGCAAGTAATAAGTGAACATTCTAGCATACTATGTCATGGATATTGATGAACTGCTGTAATAGCAAAAACCAAATTGATCCAGGGCACCTGTCTCTTAATCAAAATATAATGACAAGTGATTAATAAATGAGCACTGTATATGACCTAATCAGTACGGTAAAGCTACTGCTTGTTGCATTTGTAGTATGAATACACCCTAGCTTCAGAGGAGTTTTAACGAGCTTTAAAATCTGTGGCTTGAACGACTAACTACAGTGCAGAGGATGGTATTACTATAACGTTTGTAATACTTTTGTGTGCAGTTTGAAACAGAGCTTGAATTCGCCTCTGAGCAATAAAAAAGTTCTTTGATAACATCATAACTGGCACAAGATTTCGTTATAAAAAGCCCCAAAGCGGCAGAGTTCACTTCCATGACTACTGCCCGATTTGTTTTATTTGCTAATCTTTCATCAGGAATGTACAAACAGTTCACAGACTTCACCTGGATAATCAATGGGTAACCCTTTTTCTGTCATGCTTCCCTGCCCACCAGTCAGTCAGTATAAACGTTTTCACTGTAACAACTGTTCAAACTTGGAGTGCATCTTAAGGCTGCAATATCACCACTTGCTACGATCTAAAGAGAAGTCTACATCAGCAGACAGCAAAATCAATGCTCACCCGATTACTGATATTTTTCAAAAATATTGCAGGCTCAGTTCATTCATCTTTTATGGCGGTTTTCCACTTTGGGCCAAATACCAGCAGAGCTGCTTCTGTGGCATGATGGATCTTAGTGGAACAAAGGATCTACTTTCATAAATACTCCGATGCTCTCTAATCCCACCTGGTTATCTGGGGCACATTTTCTGTCTTGCCCCTAAAAACTGGGATATTGAAAGAGATGTGAGGAGAGGAGGGAAGAGCCTTCACCTGCCTCTCAACAACAGATGCAAGAGAGGAAACAAGCCCCAGGCTTACAGCTCTGAGAAACTTTGCCATATAGACCAGGAGGATTTTTCCAAACGCATGACCGTTCTTCTCCGCAATTCTCCCATTTTATGAAGAATGAAGGTGAGATTCCTATACCTCTGGTTTTTTCGAACCGTATATGTACCCCCAGTTCTTACAGACACCTCTACGTGTTCACAACCACTCTGCTCTTCAGCAAACCTAGATAACACTCCCCATGTATTTGCTCCATTCTTTTACTGAAACCTTCCTTTCACAGCCATGCCCAGCGACGGGCCTCGCTGAGGGGTTTCTCCTTTACAGCCGGCCACGGGGCTGCTTCTTCCTGCCAAGAAGACAAAGAGCTCTTTTTCCCTTTCTGTTTAACCAGTCATCCTAACCACTCTCACTCCCAAAGCCGGTACAGTTGAGAAACACAGAATGAACTGCTGGCCAGAAGGTAACTACCGTAAAGCCTCACAAATCGAATATGCCTTGTGAGCGCTTGGCTGGTGTGGAGTGAAAGGCCAGCCTCATCCACAAACGCCTGCGATGGCCACTCGCAGTCCGAGCAGCAACCCAGGCCGAATATTCTTCCTCCACCCCCGCCTCAGTTTCCCCTCATTGCTGTATTTTGCTGGAACGGCTATTTATGGCTGCTTTTACCACAGGCCGGAGATGCTTTCCACCGGGGTGCCACCGCTCAGGCAACCTCCTGCTTTCCAGCCGCCTCGCACAACACGGTCGCTTTATTTTACTGCCACCTACTGGTAAAAAAAAAAAAACAAAAACAAACCCACAATTATTTTAAAAACTGCTAACGACGGGGCAAGCGGCCTGAGCCGCGCCGACAGCACCGACCCGCAAAAGCCTGACAGGAGCTGAGGTGAAGGCCGGGCCTGCTCCCCGCCGGGGCCTGCACC
>VYZV01033914.1:0-142444 GCA_013401275.1 Pandion haliaetus
ACCTAAATGATTCTGTGATTCTATGATTTTAGCATTTTAAAAAAATAGAGCAGCTGGTAATAAAAATTACTGTTGTATATCCAAGAAGAATTGTGCTGATTTAGTAATGAAACAAAAGGAAACCCAACTGACTTCAAGGGAAGAAAGAACAGGCTTAAACTCTTCTGGAGCACTTATTAGCAGGAATATAGGGACCCCAAGGATGGGGAAAAGGACTTCCCATACTACTTTCCAGAAAATTATGCTGGAAAGTATTATTTTCCTTACTGGGAACAGGCTTTATCCGGAAGCTTCCCAGGAAATTATGCAAGCGAACCCCCCCAAACACACATCACTCCTTTTCCCTTTAACATGTCCATGTGAGCTGTGGCTTTGCCAAGCAGTGCTGCAGCTGCACTGCACCAGGCAAGGCAAGAACGAGGAGAGGTTTCTGAAGTGTCGGGATAATATTCCTGCCACTTCTAAAAATACACAATGCTATGGAGACAAGCTTCAGCTTCACACAGCTGAATGTTTCCGCGTTGGCTCGAACGTTTCTCCTAAGCTATGACATTTTTAAAGACACAGGGTTGTTCATGTGGAGGCCAAGGGCTTTTTTCCCTCATAGCTGATGGCCAAAAAAGTAATGAATCAGGGCTTTGGGGTGATTTATCTGTTTCAGTCTCTTCTCAACTGTATTTTCTATTTCTAGCATCCACTCTCATTCAGGAAAATCTTGTAGTTATCACCAGCAACCATGACTCACCCTCTGGCTCTCCCAGCTGTCATGAACAATTTTCACTATGATACAGATTTTGGCATACTGGCTTGCAGCAAGTGGCTATCTGGGACCAGCACCACTACTGTGGAAAGGGATAATGCTTGACTTCTTATGAGTCAGCCCAAACACTGTGGTCTTGTTTGTATTGTCATTATTAACATGTGTCTATTTAGTTGGAGGCATTTTAACAAACTTGATGATGACAATAGTTTTAATAATGGTTTTAGGTGTTAATAGTCCTATTACCTGTCCATGCTTCCCATCCTCCAGGGAGGGTCTTCCTTTTATTTGTGAAGGCTGAGTGAAACCCAGACCCCTGGAAGTTAAGAGTAAGATCTTCTTTGAGGAGGAGCAAATGTTTCACATCACACATGCTCTTTCTTTGCTGAGATGCTTATTTCTGTATCTGGCACATCTGTGTTAGGAAGGCTGATGGTCAGGTCTGGGAGAGTCACCAAATACACTAGAGAAACCCAGAACAGCGGAGTAACCCCAGATCCACACTGGAAGGAAATTACATGGCTGGAAAGTGGAGCTGGACATTTGCTCTAGTTCACCCTCTTCAAGGACACCTTCATCCTTATGCTCTGCAAGGTGTTCCTGAATTCAGGGCTCTAGATCAGATCCCTGCACATGCCCCCCACTGCCAAGTCCCTCACCTCTGCTCATGACTCTCATCCCTGGAGGGAAGGAGATACCTTACAAAAAAAAGACCCAGACATCTCAGAGGTTGGTACCCAGAAATCCACTCCCAAATCAGAGTCTTTAACCCACAAATCTTCCTCTCCATCCAAGCATATAATAGCCTGCTGGCCCTGGCTTCATGGATTAAAAAGACCCACTTTCTCTTGGCCTTCATCACACCCACAGGTTTATGCTGGTGACAGAAGATTTGCTGCAGAGGACAGATTCTGTCCCACACCCCTGAGACAGGTTTCTCGCTGTCTTTGGGAAGAGTCAAGCATTGAGGAAAACAGTCATAAATATCTCCTTGTGTAGGTGATCTTCAATAGAGCACAGACTGCTTGAGCCAGGAAACTCATCATAAACAGATCCTGGGGAAAAAAAAGTCAAATTCATCCTGGCACCAGCTCCCAATTTGCAGAGTCAGAAAACTGCAACATGGCAGAGATTGTCTCTTTCCGTGCTGGACACCTTGAGAGATTGTTTCTGATCCCACCTTCTCCATGTCCAGACTCAGGCAGCCTTGCCCAGCACCTGCTCAGATTCATGTAGCAGAGGCCAGAAAGGGGCTGTGGGCTCCAAACTGCATCCTGGGAGCTGCTGGCTGGAGAATGAAGTCCATCTCTCAGTGCAGATGGGCTAGACCAATGGGTCTGGGTCTGGCCAAGGATGGTACCTTGGCCCCGTGGCTGGTCCTCCTTTCTACAGTCCTATCTGCACCCTGTGGGAGCACATGGGCAGATGTCATCATGCCTGCTAACATGGCATGAGGGAGGTAAAGGCTGCAATACCCACTTTGTGCAGTGTGAGACTGAGGAAACAGCTGCTTTCTGCAGCCACCCTGCTCTGCTGTAGTCTTCTTTCAGCACTGGAAAAAAGACATTTCTTCTTCTTCTTCCTGCTTGAGCTGTACTAAATCCTCAATCTGCTGCTCTGCAGAGGTATGGCAGCACACGTGTGCAGCCATCATGGTAAACATCCAGCATGCACAAGGGGATGAGGCCATTGGGAATGGATGCACGACATGTTCCGCTGACCACCCACAGCCTGCAGCACCTGTAGATAAATGGTCAGAATCAAAATAACAATTTCACATCTGCAAGAAACCTTTCATGCCAGCTCTGGCAGTTTCTTCTGTTTTCTTTACTGTAGCTTGCAGCCAGATATGTCATCCTGAGTGTGGAAATATAACCAGAGGGGTGACCTTGGGAACGCAGGCAAAAATCTCCCAAGATCTTTTCCCGCTTGGAGGCTCAGGTGGATGAAATGCCTCAGCAGGCATGCAACAACAAGGCTCAACAAACACAGAAAAGTTCAGTGCAAGACTGCTTAGACAGGCAGGGGTATTTTATTTTAAATCTGGCTGATCTCACTCATTCTCTCATTCCCAGAAACTCACCAGCACCAGGACACAGGTGCCCCACTTGTCTGCCCAGGATCACTTGCAGTGACACAGAGGACAAGGGACACCAACGAGGCCTTGCCACGTGTCTCCTGTTTCTCTCAGGCTGGCAGTCACATGCTGGTTTTGGATGTGCCTCTCATACCGTTTAGGAGCTGACAGTGACTGTGATCATTTGGGTCTCCATCGTGTCCCACCTCAGTGAGCCAGGAGGTGACATTGCTAATTCACTCACAGCCTTTTCCATCCTTATCTGGGTGTGTTATTCCTCCAGTGCTGTGGATAAGGTGGCTAAGCAAGTGGTAAAGAGAAGTTGACACATGGTCACTGTCATGATGGGTTCAGGGATGCTACACAGGGGAGTTACCAATGCTATAATATTCAAGAATTCAGTTAATGGCTAATCTCATGGTATTCCCAGATCTCCTCTGATGCCTTCTGCACACAAACAGTGTCACTCCCTCAGAGGGAGTGAATCAGCACATGGAGAAGTCCAGCTTAGACAGGAGAACCAGCCATGGAGAGGGCTGGGCAAGCAGAGCCAAGTGCCAGGAAGGAGCAGGGAGGGCTCCTGCCAGCCCAGAGAAAGCCTCAATTAGAGGACCTGGTTTCCACATAAATAACCAGTTGGCCCTGAGTGTGGAAGAGTCATGGACAGGGCCAGGGGAGAGCCTGTGGGCACCAAAAGGGATTTCAGAGATGGGGAAAAGACAGATTTATGGAATTCAGAGCAGCCGCTAGTATTCATGTAGTTGGGGAAAGCAGATTTGGAAGCAGGACTTCCCTGGTCTCCCACAGCCTGCTCCACCACAAGGGCTTGCCATGGGGGACACGCACTAAGAAGAGCAGTCATGTCCAAGACCCTGAACAAGGGTGATGGGGTGAACTGGGCCCAGCAGGATGCAGCGCTGAGCAAAAGGCCAAGGCTCAGAGCTGGCTTCAGACCAGATGGTGAGAGCTGGCTCCCGTCAGTGCTGCCCGCTCCACTTTGACTCAACGAAGGTCATCCCAGGAGGCACTTGGCAGCTCAAGAGCAGCCTTCCTCCTGCCCTGAGCAGAGGACCATGGGGCAGCCCATGGTTTCAAGACAGGACCAGAGATCACTGGAGTCCCTGTGGCTTAACGAAGTCACGACAGCGGTGTTAGGTGGCTGTGGGTGCATCCTGGTAACCATGAGGTGGACCCCACCAGCCTCCCCTGCTGCAGGGTCAAGCTTTGCCCTCTATGCTGATGCAGGAAGTTTTCCTGGGAACTGCTTGCCTGTGTCAGAGGGAATGGTTGTGTGTGCATGGAGAGCAGCAGGAAAGTTGGAGGTCTTCCTGTGTCGGGCAGCCAGAGGATGGGTTTGGAGGTCACAGCACTTTCTGGAGAGGCAGCCTGGGATTTCTACACATGGAAATGTCTCTTCCTGTTTGATTCAGTTTTGCTGAGGGACATGCAATTTTGTGTTCTTTGCCAATAGCTAATGAGACAGCACAAAACAAGCAGAACAAAACAGATAAAAATTCAAAACAGGGAAGCACTGCTGACTTGGGTGAGTATTTATTCTTCTGATGGAAGCAAATTAGCAAGGTCCCACCAGCGGACAATCTGCTCAGGCTGAAAAGAAGCAACATTCTCCCACTCAAATTAGACTGACTTGTCATATTAACTCCAGATACTGTCTTGGCAGAAGTGATGCTGCTGTATGTAGTTTAAACATTTGCAGCACTGATGGGATTTTTGTAGAAACTGCTGTCCCGGGTTGCATCAAGGCTTCATCCCACTCAGGACTTTGTGCCCATCCTCAAATCATAGCAGGTGTCCAGGCCTGTTCAGGACTGTGGGTCCAACCTCCAACAGTACCTCCAAAGTCTCCACCACCTGATCTGCTCTCGCTGCTTCTGGGGAGCTGTTCACAGATGGGCATGAAGAGGAGTCAGCTGTAATTACGGGTCTTTCCCTACACTTTGGCCATTCCTGCCTGTAGAGTTGGATGGTGCCTTCTCAGGTCTCTCAGACCAGCCAGGCACATTGGCACAGTGCAGGCCAGGAAGGGGCTGCCAGTGTGACCATGGGTCTAAAGCCCATGAAAGGGACTGGAACTGTTCTGCTGCCTCACTGCAGAAATGGGCAAATTAAGGTAGAAACTAGTAGTGATCCAGGATTTAGGATCTAAATACAGTGCAAACAGTCTTTTTAAGAGTAAAGAGTGGGCAAGAGCGTGGCTCAGACCTATGGAGTCCCTTCTGAATGATGACCCAGAACAAAGATGCTCCATGTGCAGTGAGGCCATTTCTTCCTTTATGAGCTGGGAAGAAGCTCAGTGCAGAATGATGGATGTTCTTGGAGATCCTCTACTGAAGCTCATTGTCCTTTCACAGTGGATTAAGCCACTAGGTTGCCAGCAGCAAATCACCTCCAAGAGTCCACCATGGTGCCTCAAGGCCAATGCTCAGCCCACAAGCTGTTACATCCTTGGCCAGTTCTGCTTTTACATGTGGAAAGTTTCACTAACACAGGGAAATGGAAGAAGGCAAAGAGCTCTTTCCAGTTATCATTGGGGCAGGAAGAAAGGAGGTCACACCAGCCTGCTTGCCATCACAGTATCCCCTACTTACCTGCTCACAACATGGTTATAATTAGAAAGCTTGGTAGGAGCAGGAGGGATGGAGCAGGTCCCCAAGCAGATGGGGACATGACTGATGTGTGCTCCCTGTGGAGCTGCAATGGAGGGACAGCTGAAGGAGGACGTATAGGGGGAAGTGTTCTGGTTGAAGAACTTGTAAGAAACTAGGTCATGCCTTAATATACTTTTCAAGGAGTTTTGGGGAGGAGTTTGACTTTGAACTTCCTTTTTAAAAATAAGAAGTGGCCTACATAGGACTGAGTCAAAAATTATACAGGCAGCACATGGTAATGTATAGAGCAGCAGTAAATTCCAGAATAGCATCAGTGAGGGATTTGTCTCTCAGCAGAGAGCCAACAAAGACCATCTGCACACAAGAAACTTCAGCTTCTTAGGAAAGTCAATGTTGGGTCACCGTAAAAGGAAAGACTTTTGCCACTTTATCAAGGCAGCTGGGATGACTGCACAATGAATGGGGATATGTGCTTCAGTTAAGAGATCTGCTGAGCGGGTCCTTGGCTACACTGAGACACAGCTGAAGTCCCGAATGAGAAGCACCTGCTGTCAGCCGCTGACTCCTGCAGTAGGACCAAGAAGTCTTTGCTCAAACTCTGTAGCACCAGAGATGTGGAGCACACCCAAGGTAGTGTATAGTGTCCAACAACCCTGGTGCAAGGCGAGCTGGCTGAGTGTGGCTGGAAGGATGTCTCACCCCACCAGCCAAGTGGGGGGTTGAGTGGAGGAGCTGGCCAGAGGCTAATGGCAGTCCAGGCAGGATTATGGAGAAAGCCCATCCAGCGCCTGCAGCTGGAGGCAGCAGGGTCAAGAGCTGCCCACAGGCAGAGCATCCTGGAGGAGCATCCTTGGCCCAGCAGGAGCCTGTCTGAGCACCATCACCAAGCTGTGAGCTTGCCCTCTGTCCAGGTATCAAGGCAATAGGGCAGAAATTGCTGTGGGCTTGGAGTCTCTGGCCTCCCCTCCATTTTTACTGCCCTGGGAATGGGAGAGTCCCACGACTGGACAATCCAGGCACTGACTACAAGTTTCTCTCTACCCCTATAAGCACCTCTCTGCACTGCCCTGGGCAGGACTTGCTTCTGGGCAATGTTCCTACATTTCCCAGAGCTGTGTGGGAGGCAGCCAAAGTATATAGGTGACACAGGTCTGTGAAGATAAATGATATCCCTTATTTGGGATGTTTAGGAAAAAAACAAAGCAGCTCTCAGGCACACCTGCTCTTCCTCAAAACAAATTCTCCTGTTACTTCTGCCACAAACACAAACCCTGATTCATTTACCTCATGGCACATGGAAACCAGAGCTTGGCTCTCCTTGGGCTGGTACCATTTAGGAAGATAAATCTGTGCAGGGCAATTGAGTTGGCTGTGTACTGTATACACTAGTGCTGTGTACTGCACTGTTGCAGTTACACAATGTTCACCAGGACCTTGGGTCTGTCCAAGCCAGTGGGTGACCAAAGGATGCTGAAGAAATTTCGGAGCCAGTGCTTTATCAAAAGTCAAAATGTTCTATCTGCTGTATTTGTAATTCCCATTACTTTTGTCATTGTATATAGAAAAGTGGTTTATGTTTGTCTGGTAGGAAATATCGCTGCTGTATTTGTCTCAGGGACTCATCATCCTTGGATTGCCTCCCTACCTCTTATTTGGAAAAACCATGAATTCCTGCATAAGTGACGTGTTTTGTATGAGCATGGTCCTGGAGCCCAGTGACAAGGACAGGGTACCATACTTCTGGAACCACAGATTTCAGTAATATTCCTGTCAGCTTGGAACAACTCCACCTTGGTCAGCAACTCTGCATGTCAGCCAGCCCGGCCAAGAGCTGGACAGGCACCAAGTCCCTAGCAGGTGGCTGAATATGACATTCAACAGGCTAAATACAGATGTCCTGGCTTGAAAAGTTCAAGGAGGATTATTTGCTCACTGCCTTTTCCCAGTGGAAGGAAGAGAGGGTGAGGATGAAGACGAAGCCAAAGGAGGAGCACAAGCATCTCCATAGACAAGCTCACGGCATTTCAATCACTCTTTCAGACTTGGTCTGGATTAGCGCTCAGATCTGGCTGAATGCTGGTCAGCTGCTTAGGGCAGAGCTGGGTGGTCTGTGCTGCAAATTGGGAAGCTTAACCAAGGTAGGTGTGAGAGGTACCAGACCACGATGATGAGCTTTGCCCAGTGACACACAGGAAGGGACACAGTTGCCCAGATATAAGTTTCTGTTGGTGTTTGGAGATGCCGTGGGGTATCCCAAAGCAGATCCTGTGGGTCTGTGCTGGATCTTCCAGCCCTGTGCAGATGCCTCAGGTACCCTGGAGCACAAGTCACCTGCATTTAGGCAACCGAATGCCCCAGTTCAGTGCCCCTTACCTGCCAGTTCAGAAACCAGCAGCTCCCAGCTCGGGTCTGCAGCAAAACACTTGGATGGCTACGTGCCAGACCCTGGCTTATGTCCATGTCCCACAGAGAGGCTGAAATTTTGACTCTGCTGCAATCCATGGCAAAGTTCCCATCAGTTTTCATGGGACCATGATTCCCCCCAGCTCACAAACAATGCTCCCAGCACTTTGGCCACAGCCACATTTGCCCACCCACAGCGAGTTGCCCCAGGGAGCTTCCCCACAGCCTCAGGGCAGCGCTGCTCCCTGCAGAGGTACCAGGCACCATTCCCAAACTACTGCCCTCCTGGAAGACCTGGGGCATGTCCAAAAGGCATTGCAGTCCTGGCTATGCTGTGTCCAACTGTCATGAGAACTAGCAGAGACCAACTCCCAGAATCTCCTGCAGCCCCCTGGACCCTCCCTCCCCCAGAAAGGAAACCAAAGGTGCATTTTTTAACCCAGTTGCTGCATTTGTGATGCTCTCAGATTTTAGAAGATCACATCTTAAGGACAGGCCAAGAATAGACTCTGGGAGACTGACTCGGTTGCACAGTACCCCCTCCTGCCTTGTGGCTCTTATAAAATCCACCTGGAAAAATAATCCCGGAGGCTGTGCTGACAAATGACTAACTCTTCCTGGTGCAGCAGTTTGCTGCTTCACTTTCTATGTGTGTGCTTTGGAAACCAAACAGAGAGAGACCTTTGAGGTGGCCAAACAAAACACAGCTCTTTCTGGGCAAGTACTCTGCTTATAATATATAAATAAATATATAAACTGATGTATGGACAAATTATCAAGAAGCATAAATACAATCCCTGCCATGGGCCAGACGTTTCCAGTCTGCAGAGCCAACGAGGGGCTCTTCTGGCGCTGTCAAATGTTATTGCTGATGCCAGGGTGATTTACAACTGTTCTTTGTGCAATGTGGCCCCTATGCCAGCTTTGCACGGGGCTGGCTCTGGTGGGGGAGACACTCACAAGGGATGGTCATGATCCTTCTTCCACCTGATGCAAACCCAGCAGAGAAAATCCCAGATCTCCTCTATAAATAAATAAATAAATAATTTTTTAAAAACACCATCTTGATGTGATTTCTTTGCTTAACAGCTGATTCTAGAGACTTTCTGAGGCCATGGAGAGGAGCAGACACTGTCTGCAAAACAGATCAGGAGCAGGGCTACCTTCTGTCTCTCTGATTAAGGAATGGAGGATATTTTGGGAACATTTAGCCTGGAAAGACAGGAAGGGAGGAGTCAGGGTGGAAACAAAGGGGTAGATTCTTCACTGACATAAAACAGCATCAGAGGCAATGGAGTGGAGCTACTCCCTGCCAGCTCCTCTGCCCCAAAATCTGTGAGCAGAAGAGTTACCCCTGGGAGGCCAATGCTCTGCAGAAGGGCACTTTGGTCCAGCACGAAGATCTGGGTCTGGATGAGGACCCATAGGACAGGGGCTGCGCATCGGTCTGTGTGCAGGAAGGATGTCTCTGGAAAGAGACTTGCTGTGAGCTTCACATGCTGGAATGCAGGAGATTTACTGAGCAAACTGTTTTCCAGCCATGCATGGAAGTCCCAGAGGAGCTTCTACACATTTCCAGGGGAAACAACAGGCAGGCATGCTGGTGAGAGCACAGCAGACATTTCGAGGGTCCTTGGGTCCAGGGGGTAGAAAAAATTCTCAGAACAGCTTTTTTCCCAGATAAACTAATTTTTTATTCTCACTTTACCATGGAAAGGGTCTGCATTAAAAAACCAAACACACCCAAATTGAAAATAGTCTTGATTGAAAATAAGATTATCTCAAGAGTAAAGCCTGCCACAGCACAGCAGGGAGATGAAGTGTGCCCCCCATCTCACTGTCCTCTCTGGGCTGGCTGTTTCTGTTCAATACATGCCCCCCATAGGCCCTGGGCCAGGGGACTGCCCCAAGGACAGCACTTCTAAATCAACACTTAGGTGGTTTTGGTACCAAAAAAAAAAAAGTTTCTAAATATTTTGTCAAAACCTTCTGTTTCTTATACTGAGCCAAAGGCCCAGACTAGCTCAGAAAACTAGAAATATCCAGTAGATGCACTTTGACTACTCAGTGTCCCAGCAGATATCTGAGCTATAGGACAACCCACGCCTGACCAGAGGAATGGCAACTGAAGCTGGTCACAGCATTAAACCTTTTACCCAGCGTATGCTTCAAGTGGAGTAGGGAGGTAAGTCAGCTCTTCATGCAGGGCATGATCAAAGGCTGCATTAAATACTGGTTGGACACCTGTAACTGGCCAAGTGATGGTCTTGCATATATCATGATTTAGACCATGACTGGCTACAACAGCAATTTTCAATCTTCAAATTAAGATCTTGAAAGTGATGTTTCATTTTCCATGGCAATGGATAAAGGATTGCACAAGGGTGAGTACAGACGGTGGTAACAGTCAAAAGCCATTTCGCAGTATGAGCAAAGGAAATTTCTCAAATGCTTGTGGTACACTGTCAAGTGTAAAAGAGGATCATAAAAACAATTCTAGTGTAATTTCTAAGAAGAAAAGCTCTTCAAACTTCCTTTTGTTGCTAAGAAATAACAAAACATAAAAATAAGCAAATGACCGCTGCAGAAGACACAGATGTGTAATGTGTACCATAGTGCTGTTCATAATCATTCATGGAGATACTCAACTGTGACAGTGAATTAAATACAGTTGTTTTCCATGCCTAAAATGATACTTTGTGGTAGGACAAAAGCTTCACGTATTACCAATAATATATTAACTACTCTTTGGAGTAAAGAATTGAAGACTCAGCTAAAATATTCATTCTTTTCTTTGTGGTTACTGATGTCTCAAACCATGAGTATTTCAAAGCATTTCACATAGGTCATTACAACTCAGCTAAGAGGAGAATAATCTATTGTCTAATTATTTTCAAGGATGAAACAGCACTAGGAATATTTGAAAATGTGAAAAGTACTTCAATCATATGGTTTGAATTCTGACGATGATTCATCATTTGCCACCAAATTCTTAATTTTCAAAGTTACCATTTGGTCCAGAAATTAAAGGGGGGGGNCAACTCACATATGCAAAACATAGCAAAATTTGGTGTAAATTCATTGTGTGATCTTCAGTGTTGAGCAACAGAAGTTTATTAATTCCTTCCCCTAGCAAAGGGCTTAAGAATTGCAGAGGATTTGGGATCTTTTTCATATTAAATACAAAGAAATGTTGAGGCAGCCCATCGTAAAATGGCCCTCTTCCTAAGAAATTTATCCCAGCGTGTTCAGCAGGAATAGCACAGCTGAAGTCTTTATATTCTTTAATACAATACAGATGGCAAGAGAAATGGAAAATGCTTGGTATGCAAGTACTGAAGGTTTTCAATGTTAATTTTAAAATGCATAATACTACTTTTAAAATGAGACTATATCAATCTTTCCGTGCCAAAATTTATAACATGCATTCACTGAAGTGTAAATTACAGCCAAGGACTGACAGCAAATTTCTTGGCCATAAATGCTGGCCTTCTCTAAAACAAGAGCAAAAACACAGCAGAGCAGAATAAGTAGAAAAAGTTTTCGTTTGGCTGTATACATTATCTTTCAAACACCTGACTTCACAGTGATTTCAGCAAATGAAATTCACTTAACCTGATTCAATCATTTTCCCTGAAATGCATGCTGACTTTTCTGGAAATCATAAACATCATAAAAGTGTTGAAATTTTAGAGCAGGCTTGTTGGGGGCTTCTGTGTATCAAAAGTGAGTACGCACATGTTTTAAGAGTCTTGAATTATGAAAGGGTCTAATTATGAAACTGCAAATCCCAGTTCTTTCTGTTACTCAAAACCTCAGGGATCTCCTGTAGCCTTTATGCATGTCTTTGTGTGTGCCATGTATAAGCAGATCTGGACAGACTGCAACAACCTGCTAAATACTGATTCTGCTAGAGGACAAGTCTCAAATTAACATCAATTGTCCATATAAAGTGTTTTATGGATTGATAAAAAAGAAAAACAAAGAAAAGATTAATGGAAGCTTCATTGTCATCCTGCCCATGGACTTTTTAAATAAGGTATTGATGGGCAGGAGGGCTCTCAAGATGCCTGCTGTCACCAGTGAACCCTTCCAGATACCTCCTCCCCAATGTGCCCATTGCAGTTGTTCATTAAACAAACCCATCACCTCCAAACTCCTTTTTCAAACCCCAGGTCATTTTGCAGAGGGAGCAGTAACCTAAATGGGGTGAAGGGGAATCCCAGTACCTTGTCCCTGGCCTGAGCAGCTGCCACCAGCAGAGACAGCCGGGGCATGTTGGGCACAAGAGCTGGAAAGCCCCTTGGCTGCACCATGGAAGATAAACCTGAATTTGAGACAACTGATAACACTCCACTCCAATTTGCACCAAATTGTTCCCTTGTGCACCTGGGGTCAAAGCTCTATCAGTGCCATTGCCTGCAGGAGCCTGCAGAGCCTCAGACACTGAGCCAAATTTGCAGCTGTCATCTGGTTTTACATCATGCCATGGAGCAGAATCCATGGGGAGCTGTGAAGCGAGATGCCCGCGCAAGTTGTTACAGCTCAACGGAGGTGCCCCGCTGCCTGGCTCTTGTTTCAGGACTGATTGGCACAAATCAGAGACAAAGGCTGCTAGGAAAGCTGGCATGCAGGGCTCTTACCTCCTGTTTTCTGGGTAATTTAATAACAGCCTGGGCTGGAAGGGAGCCAGGCAGCACAGTGAAGCGAGACAGTCTCTGTTTGGCTTATTAGTGTCTTTCTTGATCCCAGTGAGTTCTTCCCAAGAAAAAAAAACCTTCTCTCCCATGGGCCAGCATGGGGCAAACAGATTGGACCTGCATGACTCGTTTCTTTTTGTTCAGCCTGGTGCCTGTCCTCCTTGCCCATGTGCTGGTGACCACCAGCTGGCCCCACGCTCACCAACAGGACGTGCAGCTCTGGCCCCTTTCCTGCCTGCCTTTGGGGAGGGAGAATCAAGAACTACCTAAACAAAGCAAATGCTAATGGGTTAAAAGGGCTTAAATGGGTTATTTTGCTTTACTTTCTATTTTGGTCGTGGTTTTTTGGAGAAAACAAGGATGCAGCAGCCTGGAGCAGTCTGCTCCAGTGTACTCAGACCTCACCTCATTACATGGGACCTGGGGAAAAGAAATAGTAACTCCAGCAACTAAGAGGGAGGATGTGTGGGATCAGCTAAAAATCACAGTGAAATAAGCTTCATTTTAATCATTTGCCCAAATTCCTGTAAGTTAAGTAGATACCAGGTATCCTGTACTCAAAGATATATTCCTGCAATGTCAAGCAAAACACTGATGTTCGTGACATCAATCCATGGGCATTAGCTCTCTGGGGATCTCTGGTATGCCTTGTCCGGCAGATATAACCTTTGTACAAGAGGCACTGTTTGGTAGTTGCATTCTCTAGCTATTTCTGGAAGTAAATGGAATAATCTTCAACTTGGATATGACTGTTTCCAGCATAAACAAATCCAGGCCAGCTTACGACCATAGATCTAGTGTCTGGAAATATCATTATGGAGGATGTTTATCTGAGTGTTTCCAATTTTTTTTTATTCTTTGGTTTGTTTGCAGTCTAACTCAAATTTTTTTTATACTTTTCCCAACCTAAATGTCTTTCCCCTATCATTTCAGGATCTCTTGCTTCAGAAGTTGAGGAACAGCCAAGCTACTTCACTGTAACTAGTTTCCATTTAGGACATGACATTCTTCCAAGTTGTCATAAAGCCTAAGTATGTATTCTATATACAGCAACCAGCATTGAGAGCATGTGTTATCTTTGGCGTAGGTAGTCATGCATTATGACCACTGCAACAACAATCCACATCCATCCTCTGCTGGAAACATTTTCTTAAACCGGTTTACACATGCAGCATCAGACTTCAGAGTCTGGTTGACCTTTCATCATTTAGGTGACATTTCTCAGAGCATGTAGGACAGTTGGATTCTATGGACTTGAGTTCACACTGTACTGGCAGCCTCCCAGTGCTGACATGGGATTGTTGGGAGTGACAGCACGCTGTCTTTTGACAGCATAGACTCCCTTGAGGACTTGCAGGGACAGACTCATCAGTCTCACTGTAAATATCACCCATGCAGATTTCTCCATCTGAGCTATGCATTCAGGCTCCTTTTAAAGACAGTAGAGAGGAAACCAGCACTAGGCTGTGAATTTAACATATAAGATGAAATAGAAGTGATTGCAGGAGAAATCTGCCTTCAGCTGGAGGCTGTCTGTGGACATTGGGTGAGATAATGCCCCCTGGGCCTGAGTGTGATGGCTCTTAAAAACCCACAGGTGCTTACAGCCATTGAAGACTCTGAACGTGCTCTTGCTCCAAGACTGGATGTTGCTGGACCTGGTTGAGTCCAGTCTGGGGAAGATAATTTAATATCGCAGGAAAAGAAGAGTGTATTTTCCAGATAGACTGATTTATTTCTGGCTGGTTTGGACATGTGGAGATATGTGGGACATTGGACTCCTTTTCTGGCCACACTGCATAGTTGCCTGGGGGATCACCACAACTGCTTCTCTATGCAGACCCATCATCAGCTCCCAGACACAAAGAAACTCATTGCAGGGTACCAGCAAACGGGTAAAGCATCTGCAAGGTGGCTCATCACACACAACAGCTAGAGGCATGGCTGTGCATGTCCATTCTGTCCCCTTGTTGCCAGTAGCCTCTCACTTAAAAGTTGTTGGGATGAAATCTTTCTGGCAGGAATGGTTCAGCTAAACATACACACTCCTGGAAGACAGCTATGGTGGAGATGAATCGCAGCTGCCACTTCATAACACCCAGCCCTGAAAACCAAGGCAGACCATCAAGAGTACCATCAGCCACCAAGATGAGTCCTCAGAAGATACTCGGCTCCCCTTGCTTAGCAAGGCTCCACTCATCACTCTGGAAGAAACCTCTGTACTACAGACAACTGAGCCAGAAGACACTGGAAATCAGAGCTGCAGGCCACCTTTGAAATACACGTGTTTTTTCCACCACCCCTCTTTCCCTAAAATGCAACTTTCCAAAAAGTCTCCTACAAACCTCTATGTTTGTTCAGATCTGCTTTCACTAATAAATAAACTTGCAGGGAATGAAACAGCAGAAAAGGGAACACGTTAGTTTGGTGCGTGCCCTACTAGCCTAGCATTACAGCAGCGGATATGTGTATTTTTGTCCTGCTTCCTCTGAGATATTTTTAGCTGCTCAAGTGACTTGTGGCAGTTCCCTGAGGCCAGAGTGATTCATACAGTTTGGGAGAAGGGCTGCAGAGACTGCTGGAGTGCTTTTTGGGAAGGGAGAGTCATCCCAATAAAATCAAGAGCTGGTTTCAAAGGCGTAAGGACTTTGAAAAATGGAGCAGTATTTCCAGAATGAGGTTTTTGGCTCTGGCTAAACTGGAGCTGTTGAGTTTTCTGATTATTATACCATGGAGGGGAGGGATCTATTTTCTCTGATGTTGGTGAAAGCAAGTGATTAATATCACAAGCTGGGTACAGGCAGTGTGCAGTACAAGACTGCACCATGGAAACTCCCTCTCTCCTCAGTCATCAGCATCTTTTAACCCTGCCCTGGGCACTATCTGCCATTTTTGTCCTGCCTTCCTCCCCTGCAGCCCCTTCTCAATCAGTGCACATCAGCCCTCCTCCAGACCCATGACCTGTGTATCTCTGACATGTCAGTGCCCATGAAGGACTTCCAGAGGCTTTTTCAAGCTCACTTTTGCAGACAGGTGGACTTTTATAGCATTTGTGAAGTTCAGCAACCAAAGGGAGGTGGGGCACAGTACAGCTCTCCTGATCCTCCAAATCTGGTTGCCCCTACCCACAGGCACCCCCTAAGATCCTGTTCAAGAACTGCTTCCCTCTAGACCGACAAAAACCAGAGCAAGGACCTCACATTAATCCATGGGGAGATGAGTTGAGGACCTGTCTTTCTCATTCCTTTACTTAGGAAAGGGGCTAACCCCAGATGGACTCCCATTGAGCCCCTATGAAGTAAGCTGAATGTGGGTTTGGAAGAGTATTTTGATGTTTTCCTACTACCTGGAAGACAGTTAGGAGAGAAGGTTGCCTGCCCAGCATGTCTTGGTAACAGCAGTAGTTGGCAAGCCTGTCCAGTAACTCATTTCCAGAGAGCAACCTATGGGACAATGAAGAATGGAAATTATCAGAGAGGGCAGAAGCAGCACAAGCAGCCACCATAGCAACCTCCCTCTATCATCAGTCCTCGCAGAGCAGAGTCAGGAGTGCTGCTGACAACTGCTGTGAGATACAAGAGCACCATGGGAAGACTGAAGGAATTAGGGGCCTCCTGGCAGGCAAGATCTACAGAAGGTATAAAAGATTTGAGGCAGAGAGAATAAGGGAAGACGGGCATTGGCCAATGCTCTCTGCCTGGCATGAGGCTCTGAAAGTCATGTCTTTGGGATGCTTCTTGGGACTGAAGCAGAAGCCAGGCTTCCAGCTTCAGTTCTCAGTTTCCCTGGTCATGTGGATTCTGCTGGACTCCAAACAGCCCTCAGCAGCAGTGTTTTGTGGCCAGATAATGCCTGGCTGCTCTTGTATGTACGTTGTTGGAGATTGTAAGTGACCCGAATATACAGGGCAGTTCTTGATCAATGGGTCCTTCATGAAGTATTTTTGCAATGGAAAGGAGCCAGTGAGATCATGTGCTTAGAAGTCAATTACCACCTTTTGCCGTCACAGGCTTGGACACTACAGTCAGGCTCCAGAAGTTATTTACAGCAAACCAGCCAAGCCCTTTGGCAAAACAGCTGGTGAACACTACTGCGAAAGGCAAGTGCTGAGTCCAGGATCTTTCTGCCCATGACCAGAACTGCTACAAAAACAGCTTCTCTTTAAGCCCTGTCTTGCCTGTGACTCAACTTTAATCTACCCTTGCAGAGCAGAGAAGAGGCAGGCCTACAGTATCCACACTTGCTTGGTCTGCTCTGCAGTGAACATAGTAGCAATGACTCCTGCTGCCAGCCCACACTGCTGAATTGCCACATCTCTGCCCCAAACTGGTGGGATGGATGATGAAAGAGTGGGGAGATAGTCCTGACCTCTGCAGCCAGAAGAAAAGGCTGCTCCTTACAACAGGAACAGAAATAAAACACTTTTCCAAGCTTGGTACCTGATAAACATGGTTGTCATCCAGGAGTGCCAGGCAACTGCTTTATATCTTTACTGCAAATGTTGTTCCTCCACAGATCATGGCCACATGGAAAAACTTCATTTTCAGGTTATACCCTAGAAAAGCAATAGATAATGAAAGGTGACCACAATATTGATTAAACCCTGAAGACATGCCAAGCTCTGCAGAGGAGGTACATGGTGTTTAGCCAAGTGTTAAAGAGATGCTCAAAGTCTTTCAAAGGCAGCTAAGCCAACCCGGGCTGAGGAGTCTGACCACCACTAGTAGAAATAGCTCCAGGACTAGAGAGCGAACAACTCCCCCCCTCCTGAGACCCTCCCCAAGTTTCAGGTGGAGCCACAAAGTGAGAAAGGGAGCACGTGGGAAAATGGGGTTTAGGATAAAACCTCACCACAGAGCAGTCAAGTTGTGCTAGGAGAAAGTTTCCCACCAGACAGTGTGGTCATGCTGGAACTAAAACTTTTCTTAAGAGCAGGCCAAAATGAAATGACTGATTTCTAATTTCTCATTTGTGGCAGTGCAGTTTCATTTTGAGTTTATAGGCTATACATTTCAGTGTTTTAAATTAATGTTTTAATAATAATGTCATAATTCAACAGTAATACAGCATATTAAATTTGATGCTCTGGGTATATGCTAAATAGACTTGTGATTACATTAATGTTTATGTTCTGATGTTAATAGAAAGAAACAACTCACTGAGTGGAAATCTGTTATTGTATCTGTTCTGGGGTAAATGCCAACATTTTGGGTTTTCCATTGGATTTAGAACTTCACTCAGTCCTAGAACAGAATAGTCCAGTTGGAAGGGACCTGCAACAATCGTCTAGCCCAACTGCCTGACCACCTCAGGGCTGACCAAAAGTTAAAGCATATTATTAGGGGCACTGTCCAAAGGGCTCTTAAACACTGACAGGCTTGGGGCACCGACCACCTCACTGGGGAGCCTGTTCCAGTGTTTGACCACCCTCTTGGTAAAGAAATGTTTCCTCATGTCAAGTCTGAACTTCCTTTGATGCAGCTTTTCTCCAAACTAGACAAACCCAGTGACTCAGCCACTCCTCACAGGACATGCCTTCTAGCCCTTTCACCAGTTTTTTTTGCCCACCTCTGGACATGTTCGAGGACCTCAACATCCTTTTTAAACAGTGGAGCCCAGCACTGCACACAGTACTCAAGGTGAGGCTGCACCAACACTAAATACAGAGAGATAATCACCTCTTTTGAATTAAAATCATATCTTGGCCTGAAAAACAGAGACTGGGGACATGAGCGTCTACTCCCCAGCTTGGGAGTTTTCTAAATTGCATGACTTGTGTAAGGCAACAAGAAACCCAAACCACAGACCAATCCCCTGGAATAAATTGCAAAAAAGGATGAAGAGTAAGGGTCATTTGGAGGAAGAGCAGAGACAGGCTGCCAATGTTTGGAATAGGGGAAAGATCCACAAATGGACCCAGAAATGCCAGTGGGACCTTCTGGCTCCCAGGCTTCCTACAGAGGGTTAAGCACTCACGTGTAAGATGACTTGTGGTGCTGAGATGCAACCTCAGAGCTGAAGTTGCTGGGCAGAGCAGAGGGACCATCCCCACACCTGGAAGCCAGGCCAAGGCTGATCTCAAGGGCCGTTCAAGGGCATTGTGTAGAGATTTGGAGTGAACACTGTTTGGCACAGTCCACAACAGATGCAATCACAGCTGTGAGGCCAGAGTGCTTGTAGCTAGAGCTGGCAGGATTTTTTTAATAATAATAATAATAATAATAATAATAATAATAATAATAATAATAATAATAATAATAATAAACATAAACAACTTTTTTTGGGCTCCTGTTGTTTATCAACAGTTAAAATTTCTGGTCAGATTCAGCTTCTTTCTTCTTTTCCCAACTCCCAGACCTCAGAGCTGCCCCTGTACCTCTGCTCTAGAGACATAAGTTATAATTTCACCCATTTGCCACCTTTCTTCCTTCCCAAACTCCCTCTTTCTCCTTCATCTCAGCCTCTGGCTGATCTCAGCAGAGGAAAGAGGCTGAAACTAAAGCTGTGGAAAAAAGACAGAAAGGCCCACCCAGGAAGTCCAGGGTGAGAGACGTGCCAGGGAGCAAAGCAGCATAAAAAATCTGCATTTATTGATTGGAAGTAAATGCTACCAGCAGTGCGGGACATCGTCTTTCTAAATACTATACAAAGTACTGATTAAATTCCCATGCAGTGCCCTACCTTAGCTCTTGAATCACACTCTGAGTTTAGAAAGCACCAAGCAGAATGCATCTAGCTGCCTCCCTGCATTTTCAGCCCATTAGCAGAAACGCCCCAGCCAGCCCAGCATCCTGCATGCCAGCATGAGAGATGCTCGTCTCTGAGACACTTGTCTTTTCCTCTACAACTTGCTGCCCAATATTTTTGAGGAAATAACCCCCCCAGAGGCCAGGGATTGAATTTGGAGTCCTGGTATGTTACTGCTGCTCTTATGCAACCTGCCTTGGCTCTATAATGTAGTAATTAGTTTAGGCGTTTATTATTTCAGCTTTATCAGTAGTTGCTAGACAGTCACTGCTTAAGAAATAAGACAGCAGTGTCCATCTCTGTGTAGAAAGCAGAGTCAGGGGCTGTATATGAGGAGAATCATGATTTGCAATAATATAAAGTTTAGGAAAAGCAAAGTACTGCTGTTGAAATACATAAACATTTAAAATCTGTGTATCAAATCAACCATAGAATTATACTTATTCATTTTCAAAAGAAATACAAAAGATTTCCACATCAAACGCAATAATAAGCAGAGTCATGGTAGGAAATATGCTGTGGATCATTAGTTAGCATCATGAAAAGCAGTGTAATTATACAAAAATTACAAGTAGTTTCATTGAGAGAGATTGATTACTTACTTACATCAAGAGGAAATGATTTCATAATTCCTCTTCTGGATGTTTCCCAGATTTTATGGCATTATGGTTTTCATTTAGTTTTAATTGGCAGAGCAGCAGCAGCAAGCGAAGGGAGACATATGAAAGGGGCTTTCTCTACGCATTAAAAGTTATATGCTTGGAAACTCAGCTCGGCGCATGGTCAAGAGAGCCACACATTTGGGGCTGAGCAAACCTGGATCCAAAATAACCTGACAAGGAAGGCAGGTTTATATGAAGCCTTAAAGCCTGGGACTGCCATACAAGCTAACAAACTACATGACAAATGGATGAGAAGTGGCATCCCTGAGCCATACCAGCTGCTGTATGGTAAGACACACAGTTTTTAACTGCAAACCCTTTACCAAACCTCTAGTCCAGCACAGGGACTCAGCAAAATCCCTCCCCTTGAACTCAGCCCTTGCAGTAGCTGGCTCTGTAATCCTGCTGCAGTGCTGGGGTCTTATCTGCCATATTGCATCCAGAAAGCTGAAGGAAAAAGTGCTGGTTGTCATTATGATGCTCAGTATTTGTGCCTTATGATATACAACATTCACACGCTTTTCTGAGGATAATAGTGTTAATATTTTATGGATATTAAAGTATCTGGGGGAATCCTTGGCATTCATGCCTTTACTTGCATTATGCCTCCATTTTTAAGTGGAGAAGGCAGCACCAGTGCGAGGACAAGTTGTTGCATGGCAGTCTCAGCTTGACCTCTCATCAGAGGTGCCATTTTTTGTTTTGTGATGGCAGAGAGAGACTTGCGTTCATAACGCATGGGATGCATGAGGAAAACATGAATGGGCAAAAGCATATCACTGCTAAAACTGTCTCCTTGCTCACAATAGAAAGGTGATGGATTGGTGCAAGTATTGGAAAGTCTGCCATTTATCTCTTTCCCTACACCCGCGCTGGAGTGGCACAACACACTTAAAACCAGGATCCTGTCAAGGCCTGGCTGTCTTTGCATTATGTGTATCCCATGCTGCTGGGACTCCTCTCCAGGCATACTGCTCCCAGTACCAATGGAACAACAGTTTAGGAAACAGGGCTGTGGGAATTTGGCTGGATATTTGTCATATCCTCCTCTCTGATGCTATTTCCACCCAGCACTATGGCCGTGGTGCTGGGTGCTGCAGCTGAGACATGCCCAGGCTATGCAGCGCTGAGGTGGTCACCTGGCATCACATGCCTCTGCATTGCATAAGATGCTCAGCTGGAAGCGGTGACACAGGAGTGAGAGGCCCAAGCTGTGCCAGAGACGTTGCCCCTCTCCATCCACACCCTCCTTTGCACCTCCAATCCCATAGCACTGCACCCCAACAGTCATTCACGGCTCAGCTCTGGCATGACCAGCTCCTCCATAGCTGCCAAGACCTCCATCTCCTCTGGAATGTGCTGGGCTTTATCTCTTCTCATTCCTCCACCTCTGGGTAGTCCCTGGAAATGTTCCCAGGGGAAGGCAGGGTGAGCAAAGGCAGCAATGCACCCTGTGCACTGTAGCAATGACTCACGGGGACAGTGGTGGCAGTCTCAGCCCAACCTGCCTTGTCCCCAGCACCCACCAGCTCATACCTGAGCTAAAATGCTTCCAAAAGGCTTTCACAGAGGGAATCAAAGGTCCTGAGCAAGACCAAAACATCCTGCTGTCTTGCCCCTGCACTGCAGCTCAGCTGCTGCATGTCAAGGAGCTCTCCCATCCCAGCACCCTTTCTGCACAGCACCAGCATTCGGGCTTCCAAAGCACAGGCTGAGCACAGTTTGTGCCTCTCCACAATAGACAGTGTTGGCCTGCCGGGGCTGCAGGGGAGGCCCAGTCCCTGATTTTAGGGATTGCTGTGCCTGGAGGGATGGAATGACTCACAGTTTGGCAGCCAGCTGGGAAGTTACCATTAGCATAAGCCAGGTTTATGGTGCAAGCAAATATCTTTTCTCAAGAGTCAAACAGGAGCTACACATTCACAAACGGAACAAAGAGAGATAGAAACAAAAGGAAACCAGGCTTGGCTCTACCAAGATGAGCCAAAGGCTTCTCTCATTCTCCACTATCTGCTGGCTATGCAGTGCCTGAGCGTGTGGCCAAGTCTCCTGCACAGGCTTTCTGCTCTCAAACTCACAGTCACTGAGCAGGACCCAGGATTAAGATCACTCCCTTGCCTTTATATAAATTCCCTTCTCTGAGATAAGTCTAAATGAAGACCCAGGAACCCTCTACACACTTCCCCAAGGGATACCTTGTTTCCTTGATTAATTAAGAGATGTTTCTAGCATTGCTCTCTAACCTCCACACATCTGGCTATTGACTGCCCTCATGCTTCACTTGACATATTAACAAGCCGATTGGAAATGTCCCTCTCCACCTGAGTGACCACGTTCATGCTCCACCTCAGATCCTTCCCCACTTTGCCTCCCCACCTTTCATAAAAAACCTATAACCCAGCAACCATGCTTTGTGCACTCTTGCAAAGAGGCCTAATCCAGATGGCTCCTACAATGCTGTACTGAGACCAGCTGTGACACCAATCACCCGCTCTCTGGAGACAGTGGGGTGAGAGCCTCTGACCCTTAACCTGACCTTAGAGGGATGCTGTGACACCATCTGATGCATCACTCTGAGGAGAAATGACGCTTTGCTCCACATCCGGTCATCACATGATGTGGGGCTCCCAGAGACACCCTCTTCCCCAGTCATGGCCAGGAGACACATTAACCCTCTGGGAGTCTGTGGGACCAGAAATGCAGTGTTAAATGCTCCAATCTCCCTTCTAATCCAAAGACAGCATCCATCACCAGCCCCTCTCTGCAATAAATTGCTCAGGCTGTGCACATGCTGAATGAAGAAATATTTCCTCTCCTTTAAGTTTATTGCCCATTCATACCGAGAGAGCCCTTCCTCTCCTGTCTGAGGCAGGACGAACTAGAGGGACCAATACCCTGTAGACTCTGACTTATCTTGATTACAACCTCTCCAGCTTTCCCTGTTGTCAAACCACGGACTCTCTACATGGAGAATATCCAGTCCAGCAACCTGAGGTGGGAGTCAGATGCTTGATCATGGGCACTCACTGCTGTTTCAGACACATTAGGGTAGCTAAAGCACCCATGATGCAGCCCAGGGCTACTGCAGATCTGATCTGAAGATGGAAGTCAGGTAGGACAACCCAGGTCATCTCTGAAGGCACTAGATGCCAATGTTTATGTGCATGAACTCTGTGCTAAGCCCCAGCATTAGGGCCAAAAGCTAAGCCCTGGCCTGGATACAGCTCCCCAGACAATCATACCCAAGGACAGTACCTAAAGTGACCATACCACATGTAGGGTGGTCATCTGGAGCTGTAGCACCGAGGTCTTTGTAATAGGCATACCCTAGCTGCTGCAAGGCAGGAGTTACTGAAGCTTCACTGTACAAGAGCCCAGCCTGTGCAACCACTGGTCCCTCCTGGCCTAGAAGTCCTCAAGCCTAGAAGCTGCAGGAGGAGCAGATGATGGGTCATTTGGATCCCAGGCAAGACCCTGTGCTGTAAGGGTGTTCACCTCACACATGGGGAGTGATGCCCGAGCTATTAGACCTAACTGCAAGATGTTTGATCTCCAGTGGCTGTATCACGACCCCAGGTCTCACCCTAGACATGGATGTACAGTACATTTTCCTTCCTGCAGAGGTGACCTCTTGCCAGGGTCTCAGAGGAAGGAGTGTGTTATTCTGCTCCCCCAAAGACAGAGCAGTGGTATTTTTCCTATCCCAGTCTTATTTCCCACCTGATATTTTGCATTACACTGGACAGCTTCCTCCTCAGCCAGGGTGAAGGTCAGCCAGCACAGTGGGACCTGAGAGAGAAGAAACAGAAACATCCACAGGGTGAAACAGTCTGGTAAAAGAGCATGTTCAAACACAAATATCCCCAACTGAAGGCAAAACACAGGAAATATAGGTTGTCCTTCTCCTCATGGCCATGGGTCACATTACAAAAGCCAGGAGCTAGCTCTGGACAGCCTGGCCATCAGGACTGACCCAGGAACCTCTAGGCAAGGGATCAGCTAGTCAAACTCAGAGCCCCAGAGTGGGGGACAAGTCAGGCTTCCCCCAGCTCCCACCCAGCACCCTGAGAGGGTTCAGACAGGGGACAGTGGAGCCAGGACCAGGAGAAAAGACTGTCCTGGAGAAGCACAGGAGAACCTGAGCCACCATCCCTACTCTCCGATGAGAAACATCTGCTCTTCCAGGGATGAGTGGCCCCAAGACTTGTGCCATGGGGCTGCGGTCTCACAGCCCCTTGGGCTCAGCCCCCTCACACCACCAGCCATGTTTCTGAAAGCAAACGTTTCCCCATTCATTATCCCTTTGGGAGAAAAACAAGAAAAACCTCCCTTCCTTCTAGAGCTAACCTAGCAGCTTTGAGTCCCATGGGGTTATCTTTGTGGATTGTACTGGGAGGGTCGCATTTGGGTTGAGCTGGAACTTGAACAATGGCACAGTGGTGCTGGGACCTGCTGAGCCAGTACAGCATACAGACAGGATATCTTTGTCTGCTGGAGCATTGCTCAAACCAAAGGATGTTTACCCAGCTTGTGGGGAATTTTCTTGATTGGAAATTACATCTCCAGAGCTCCAGTCATGCTTGTCTGCCTGCCAGCTCTCCCCACCTCCTCCAGAGCCTGAACCACATCTAAGACTCCCAGAACAGCACAGGACTAAGCAGATGCAAACAGATAACAATTCAGGCCCTACTTGAATTCTCTGTTGCTCTCTCTTGTTCATCCAGCCACTGTGGCAGACCCCAGCTTTCACTGGAGATGTCACGTGGAAAGAGGTCACTGCTGGAAGAGCTGTCACTCACTCAAACAGCTCATGGCAGGAGCAGCTTTACCACTTGCTGGAGAAGTTGTTGGATGACTCTGCTGGGGATTCTCCTGAGAGGTGGTCCTGCAGTGCTGTGGGTCCCATCTGTGAGTCTGGGTTCTACCTGTTCCTCCAGAAAAGATGTCAAGTCAGACAACTTGACCATGACCTCCTGCAGCTCAAAACCCCCACTGTCCCATTTTTGACATGTAAATACAAGTAAAACCTGGTTTTGTCATCCTACCTGGCTGCTTTTCTTATTCCAAGGTGCACCCTTTCCCAGGAAACACAGCCACCTCTGGACACTGCCACTGAACTGAGATCACAAGGGAGAGGCTGGTTGCTGCAGTGCATTGTTACTGCTGCAGAAGATTGTATGTCCTTCCAACTGCAATGATCAGCTGTCAGAGCAATCAAAATGAGTTTGAAAGCTCCATGTAGCAGGGTAAATTGAGCTGTATATCAGAAAAAACCAGCTAATGCATCTACAAGAAGGCTATGCTTTGGACTTTAACAGCCCCTTTCATCTGCAAAGCTTAGAGCACTTGAAAATATTTATAAATAAGCCTGCCACATCTCTCCAGAAGGAGACTTTATTCCTCTTTTAACATAGGCCAACTGCACAGGAAATTGTCGAGCAACTCAGCAGAGATCTGAGTTTGATGCTGGGAGCAGAGACCCCATCTTCTGCTGCTCTGGCTCCTAGGGCAAAGAGCCGATGCCCCATGACATCTTGATGCCAGATTCAGGACTGGCTAAAAGGGCATCTCCTGAGGACTTTAACAAGGGCCACGCAGCCTGGTCCAGAACTGGTGTTCCTCACCATTAAACACATTTATCAGATGTCCTCATCTTGTGTTTCCTTCACAAGCCAACCTCCCAGTGGAGCACAGAAAAGAAAACCACAGGGTATCCTAAAATCTCCAGATAACCAAGGCAAGCAAGCACAGTGATACAATGATTTTGTCTGCCCTGAGTACGACTGCGCTCTTGCTTTCCAGAATCCAGTCTGCTTTGACAGAAGTGCCACAAAATAAATTTTAACTGTCCCAGTGTTTAAGGGCATGACAAATGTGGAGGCTGAACAGCCCCCCATGGGAGGCAGTGGCATAGGAGGTCCTGTCCTTGGTCAGCCCTTTCCAGGCTGTGCCACCCACAGCAGCCACCCAGCCTACTTTGGCTCATCTTACTGCAGAGCCTAAATCTCCGCAAGTCACATCCCAGGGGCACTTCTGCAGTGCTGCGCAAGAGGCAGGTTTCTGCTGCCCTATGGGAAGTCTACAGCAGCCAGCATGATATGGTGCAGTCCCGCCTGGCAGAAGGGCTCAGGGAAGCTATGGGTCTGTCCTCTAAGCCCTTTGGGAGGCATGGGAACTGCTTCTTTCCCCCCCTGTGCCAGCCCACAGGGATCAAACCAGAGCATGCATGTTGGTCTGAAATCACAGCTCAAGTCCCAGGCAGCAGCAAGCTGCAGAGAGCCAACCTGCCACTCCTCCAGTCACATTGTCACCACTGCTGGCATTGCAGCCACAGCTCCCACACCTCACTCCAGACGCAGGTCCACAACACGGTGTGCTGTCACCAGAGGGCTCCCCCAGCTCCCTTTGCCAGCACCCATGCCACCATGCCCTCTGCACCGTGCTGCAGAGCTCTGCTCAGAGAATCATCTGCAAGAAATGGAGAACCCAAGGGGCTGCAAATTCCAGCCCTCCAGCACAGACACGGTGGGACCCTTGGTTTAGAGAGACCAAGAAAGCCCTGCCAGTTCCCACCAGTCAGGTCCAGGGTACCTGCACCTCCTGCAGCACTTGTGGGACAGCAGAGGGACTGTTTGTGCTCAGCAGTCTTCAAAAAAACACTGTCCCCTCTCTTCTGGCTCAGCATCAGGCTTGGGAGTTGGGCCCTTCCTGCATTTTTGGTCCTTTTTCCTCCCACCACAGGTTGCTGCAAGACAGCCCAAAGGACAAGTGTCTAGACACAGGGACAGGGAGCAAGGTCCAGCCAAACCAGGGCAGAGCTGCAGAGGTCAGAGGCAAGGTCTGGTTGACCCCATAGGCAGGTCAGTCATTCCCAGTCTGTAGGGTGTACTGGGGGGATCACAGTACAGCAGGAGGACAGGCAGGAGGCTCCAAGGGGCTCTCCATGCCAACAGCCAGCCCTGAATGAAGCATTGGGTGTCTGAGACCCTCCAGTGCAGGGAGATCCCTGCAGACCCACTTGGCCATCGGCAGTAGTGCTGGTGGCCCCAGCCTCCAGCCCACACTGTGCCAGGGTGGGGAAAAGACCCAGAGGGGCCGTACACCCCCAAATCACTTAGAGCAACAAATCAGGCCATGTAGGGTGGGTGGGCTCCAACCCGCAGGCATCCATGCCTCTGCCCTCTCCCAGCTGGCCAGGGAGGCAGCACCTGTGGATAGGAACAGACCCCGGGATGAAGAGGAAACTCAGCCTCCTGTCCCAGCAGCCTTTCCTGCCCTTCCTAGAATAGCTCTGTTGTTCTGCAGCCCCTTGTCTGCTTCGTCAACTGAGCTCCCATTAGCTCCTTTTCTGCAGCCTCGTTAGTGTAAGGGATAAATGGACCGATTGTTTCCCCTTCGCTTGAATGAAGGGGTATTTTGTTTATTAAAAAGTCATGCTG
Source organism: Pandion haliaetus (assembly GCA_013401275.1). Taxonomy (NCBI): domain Eukaryota; kingdom Metazoa; phylum Chordata; class Aves; order Accipitriformes; family Pandionidae; genus Pandion; species Pandion haliaetus. Next base: position 27,419 of record VYZV01033914.1, read on the forward strand.
TTAATAAGGATCTTCCCATAGCCAAAAATAACTGAGACCATGATTGTTTCCTCCCTGTTTCCTTATCTGCACTGGAGGACTCACAAGGAGAGCCACAGCTGGACCAAATGCAGCTCTGTGCTAAAAATAGGCCTTGGAGCAAGAAGCAATGAGACATTGCAAGAGCAGCAAAGGGCACTAGCAATGCGCTCAGACATGCAGAAGCAACAGACCACACTTTAAGAGCATCTCCAGATGTTTGCTAAGGATGTCAGGCCCAGGGGTGGTATGTCTATGGAGAAAAGCCCCCTTGGCTCTCAGGGACAGACACACACACACACACAGCAGCACATTTCAGCTCCCCTGAGTGTGGTTGCCAAAGGTTTCCCTTGTGAACACCACACATGGCACAGAGCAGAGGGCAGGCATTGACAGGCACAGAAGGGACCCACAAAGAGGGGCCGGGATCAGCATGGGCTCTCCTCAGAGCTAGGTTTTTAGCAGTCTCTGGGGTGGGGTCTCATGTTTCAGGTATTGTTCAAAGCTCCCTGCAGATGGGGAGACCAGTGCAAGAAAAACCAAGCCACGTGGTAGGAACAGCCTCCAGACAAGAAGGCTACATCAGCCACTCTGGTTTGGCTGGCTATCCCAAAGCACTCGGACAAAACATTTGTGCCTTCCAAATAACCCAGATGCTTTTTCTGCTGCTCAGATGCAGGATGGGCCCTTGGAGGCTGAAGTGGCCATGTAGGACACACACAGCCACCCTCCTTGTAACCACCTCCTCCATCCACCACAGCACCCCAATCTTGACCTCTCCGCTTCCCAGAGAGCCTCCCAGCATGAGGTCCAGCATTCCCTCACTACCAGCCCAGCCTCACCAGCACCAGCCCTCAACCCTCCCAGCACCAATGGCAGCAGGGAGAGGTGGTGCCAGCCCTGTTCCATACATCGCAGGAGGGAGAACAAGGAACCAGATCAGCATCAGCATCAGCCATGCCCAAGCAGGTCTCAGAGATGCCCTTCACCCCTTCTCCAAGTCCAGGGAGCATCCTACAAATAGTACACACAACAGTTGTGGCCTCCCATCAACTAAAGCCCTGTGAACCACTCCCCACCCCCCATCCCTTTTCCCAGCTCTTCCTTTACACTATTTAATTGTATATAATTTAAGGCCATCACTTCACATGGCCAAAAGCCTCTGCGCTGCTCTGAACCCTGACATTGGAGGGCAGAGGTTTCCCAGGACATGGTGCTAATGATGCTCTGCCTAGGTCCATCCCCCAGAAAGGCAAGACATGAACCCTTCATAGCAATCTGGGAAGCCAAGTGTGACTCCCCCTTCCCAGGGCAGCCTCCGATGGGGTCTCCTGACCATTCCTCTGCAAGGCAAGGGTCTCACCAGGCCTCCAATGCCCCATGGCAGCCCCCAGGGAAGCAGCACATCAGAGCCAGCCTCAGTCCCTCTGGGCAGCCCTGACTCCAGACACAGTCCTGCCCACACCCCTCCCAGCTGCGCAGCTGGGACCTTATTGCAGGAGCATTGCATAGGTCGGGGTGGGGGGAACTCTTTGTTAAAGTACACGGCAGCTTTGGAAACACTTTGTGTTGCTTTTCCAAGAGCCTGATTTTTGCTTTCTGGCCCAAACACACCACTCATTTTTCTGCAGCAATGAAGACAAACGTCAATAAATCTTCCACAGTCATTTCATGAGGCCAAGAGTGATCTCAACCCTGAAGCATTTCAGTATCCTGCAGCCTGTGTTACACCCTAAGCCCCTGATCCAGCAAACTTACAAGGATCTATAGCCTCAAACACCTAAATACCCCCTTTAAGGAGGTGCACAGTCCCTCTGAACTCAAGGATACCTCTGTGCTCAAGTGTTTTACTGAGTCAGCTCCTAAATAAGCAGCCTTTGTTCAGCAGAAAGCACTGCCAGTGCCAAAGCCCCTTTTGCAACCCTCACAGGACCACTCTTGAGGACACAGGTGGTCTGCTGTATTTTGTTCCTTGCAGTTGCATCAGCCAGCACACTACAGGGTGGGACCCACTCTTTGTAGCCTCTCACCTGGATGCCTGTTTGTTTAGCAGGTCAAGGCACATATGTTCTCCTCTTGCCCCTTTAACCAAGGGCTTTGGAAGGGTTGGGTGACTCCCTGTCCTCTTTTGCGTAAGTTCCCACCAAATGGCCAGTCCTCTGGAGGTGCAAAGACCTTTTTCAGCTGGATGGGTAGGTACAAATGGGTGGAAATCACACTTTCCAGGATGAAACAGGCCTAGCTGCTGGACAGTTATCAGCCAGTGGTATTTTTCCAACACCTTTCAATGGTACCACAGCACAGGGGGCGATGCATGACCCTGGTGTGTCCTGCTGTTCCTGCCTGCTCTGGCTTCTCCCTTCTGCATCTTACAGCAGGCAGGATTTTCTCTCAACATCCAGCCAAGGCATCTCTTGCCACTTAGCATACACCTGGAGCACACTACTTGTCCTAACATCGGGGTCATTGCAGTGCTCTACATGAGCCGTCTGCCCCAAGAAATCCAACAGAGAGAGCACAGAGCAGTCAGCTTGGCTCTGCAGTAGAGCTGTGTGCAGAAAGGGCATATTTGAAGATACTGTTTTAAGGAATATGTAATCGAGTCAGTTTGCTGGACTGAGCTGAGTCATGCTAGCACTGATGCAGCACTCATGGGAGGCTGGAGCTGGAAATTGGGTTATCGATCTGCAGCAGATGGCATGCAGCCAGCTCTGCTCAGCCAGATAACTCCCCGTTCCTCACCCTCCTGAAGGCAGCAGGCTTGTTCCGATTGTAAAGATGCAAATGTTGGATTTGTTCACAAAATTTTGGGGGAAGGGACTGTTATTCTGCAAATATTGCTCTACTCCAGACACATGGGAGCCAATTTCTGCTGGCCAGGGTGCGTGACACCAACCGGTGGGGTAGAAGTCCTTTCCCCTTGCAGAGGGACAATGTACTTGTTTCATTCAGCAGTTTTACATCTCTGAATGCCCTTCCTTCCCTTGCTTCTCCTGGGTAAGCAGGACCTGCATATTACTTAAACTGCAAGGAGGGAGCTCATTCCCTGCTGTGAGTTGCAGGGTCTGCAATGTTATAGCCTTGTTTCCCATCATTATTTCGGTCTGTTCAGCATATTGTGGGGTGGTCCTTGCTAAACGACTTGACCTTGCATAGTACCCATGAAAACAGACTGTTTCAAACCATCCTGGAGAAGGCTTTGTCAGAGCTTTTATCAGAAAATGAGGTTAGAATTTTCTCAGCTCCCAGAGCGGGTGCCAGGTCACAGCTCTTATCTTCTGCAGTCTCTGTGGAAGAAGGGAACATCCAGTGTGTTCAGGAGAAATGCAGAATTAATTGTCCTGGCTGGTTCCAGTGAATCCTCATGAGCTGGGATGGAGCCCAAAGAAATTGAGGGTAATTTTTTTTTCCATCCCCTGAGTTTCTGATGTTAAAAACTTATAATTGTTCCTTTGCAGTGGTTCTACTGCTCCAGTTCAACCACAGGCTCACATCATATACAAGCACCTCTTTGAAACATAGCTGTTAGAAAATTTCCACCCCTGTGAAGTATCTGAGGAATCCCCCTCTGAAAGTGACCGTGAATAACTTGTTGGTTCCTCCCCAGGAGCCATTGTTAGAAGTCCTTTCCTCTGCACCCCTCGCAGTAAATCCAGTTTGCAGTCCAGGGCGTGCTGACATAGCTGAAGACTTCTCTGCCACCAGAAATGTTGCTCTTTCAAAGCCAGCACGAAGGGTGACCACATCCCAGGGAACAAACCTCACCAAGTAGCACACCTCTCTGGAGTAGCCCAAGTGAGGTGGGATAGGGCAGGCAGAACAGGCAGCTCAGCCCTCCTCCTCTTGCCTGCAGCTCTGCGGGGTTATGAAGCACAGAGATCCAGCCCAGATTAATTTTCTTTCCTCCCCAAGAGGGATTACACATCCCTATTTGCTCTGACAAGCCAGGAACCAGCTCCATCTCCCAGGGTGGAGGTGTATCTCACCGTACAACCAGCCTGGCCGCTGCAGTCCTGAGAAGACAGCCCAGAGCAGTGGGGCCACTGGAGAGGACTCTATGTGCATGAGACAGCTGAAGCTTGGCAAGGCCAGTCCTACTCTAGCATCCCACTTTCAGGCCCTGCCATGGTCCACCTTGCCCCATACACTGAGCCTCTGTCTACCAGCTTGCACAGGCACCAACTGAGCTGCAGGCAGCCCTGCCTGGATGCAGAAGCAAGGCAAGCCCCAGCTCCCACAGCAGTCAGCTTCAGCAGATGGTAGCATGTGCTTTAAATCACTTCCATACTGTTTGGGAACTGAAACAACGAGAGGAATGGCACTGTTTCCTTCCCTGCAGACACAGGACCAGACTTTATTTGGTTCCTGCATGTGCACAATGGCATGTGCTGCTTGCAAGCTCTTTTGGAAAACTGCTGTGAGTCAAGCAACTACAGAGAACTTTCCCACAAGGTCCCAGCTACAAACAGAACCAAACTCCCAGGGCTATTTCCCAGACACCTCCCCTGCATGTGCTGGGTTAGCATCAGAGGATGCTCTGGAGCCTTGTGCTGGCCTCTTGCCCAAGCGTGACTTTCATTTTGTGCCTAGCTGGAGCTTAGCTGCAAAGCTCGAGGTTATTTCTTTTGGAAAGTGCTGCAAAGGGAGCTCCAAAGTCACAAGAAATGACTGACAAGGAAACCCGAAGTCTGGTAAAAATCACTGAGCTGATTGCACGTAATATCTGGGCAGCAGCAGCTCTGCTGTGGACAGTGTTTGAACCTGGCCATATGAGGCCAGCACTGTCCCGCTCCCTTTGTCTGTACCTAGGTTAATTACATTGAATTCAGCCTTCTGTAAATTCACTTTCCAGAGCCTGGTCCAAACCTTGAGGGAGACAGGGAACCAAATGCAAGGGCCATTTGTTGGCTTCCCACCCACGTACCGCCCCTCTGAATGGGACCCTGCAGAGCAGAGCACATGCTTCAGCGGACACCAAGCCTGCAGGTACAGACCGCCTGGAAACAGATGTCAGACAGATGTGGCTGCAGACAGGCAAGGCTCCTTAGCCTGCCGGGGGTTGCTTTGGTAACATTCAAACACAAACCTCACCTCCAAAGACTTTGAGACTTGCCATCAGCAGAATACGAGAAAATGATGTGATGAAGAAACTCCCTGAAAGCCACCAGCCTGGCTCGCATTTCCACAAAAAGCCAAGAAACTGAGCAGGTCAGGAGCAGGCTGCAGGAATAGCCCTGGGACAAGAAGTCCATAGACTGCAGTAGAGGTATTGGAAAGGACAGAGGCAGCAGCATCCCCAGGAGCAAGTGGAAGGTGGAGGAGAAAGCAGATGGAGAGATGGGAGTAGGAGCAGGTTGTCACCAGAGATGGGCTCAGGTCTCACTCAGCCTAATGAGTCTAAGTGAGAATTGCTCTGGAGCTGTGTCTGCACCATGGCACAGCTTACAGCATTGCCATGTCCAGCTGCTTCACTGGTGTTTGGAAAGGGACCTCTGGGATTACGCCACATGTGGATCCCAGAGAAGCTACATTTCTCAGCAGACTTATCAGATCAGTCCAGTGCAGGTCCAACATGAGGGGACATCTGCAGCTCACAGCACTGTCTCCTGCCCACACTGCTGGGTCAAATGGCTAAGAGTCACCCATGTTTGGAGTGGTCCCTTTCAGCTGCTCCTCCTGGAGCACAGGGCCATGGAGGACGACATGCAGTGCATCCCCTTGCACAGAGCTGGGCCAGCACACTGCAAAACACTGCTCAGTGAGGGCTTCACGCAAGATGCTGGAAGTCCCTGGAGCAGGGACCAGAATTCACCTCTCCCTGCTCTAACCACGAGGCTACCGCAGACTCTCGGTGGTTTCAGTTGAGAAAGCTCCATCCCCTTTTCTTCCAACTTAGCAGCCAAGGTGCTGTTCTGTGTGTGGTCCACAAAGCCTTCTCAATCAGTAGAGGACCTGGTCTTCCAAATCCCACCAAGTGCCTCCATGTGCTGATCAGAAGAGGCTCCCCTCAGCCATGCCCTGGGAGGAGGTGTTGCCACCAGCACAGCAAACACTCTTTCAGGATGGACCCAGCAGGACGCTGTGTCCTCAGGCAGGCTATCAACAAGCTCAGGAGCTGAGAATCACTCAGGACCACTGACCTTGGCCTCAGCCCCTGCGCTACCTTGCTGCCAGGCATCACCCCAATTTATAGCCCATCTTTTTAAGGAGAAACAGCACCCAGTTGGTGCTTTCCATTGAAGGGTGGTCAGCAGATGACCTCAAATAAGATTCACTTGGGAGTTATCAGCATCCTCGCTGGGAGTTTGGTGCAAGTCCTTGCCCTCAGCCCTGGCCAGTGCCTATCCTACAGGCACCACCAGGTTGGTCTGGCCATCATTTTGCTGCAGGTCTTCTTCAGGTCAAGGGACACTTCTGTGTCCTGTCCCAATACCTGGCCATGTGGCAGGAGGCAGTGCAATAGAGGCTCCTGGAACTGAATCACTGAATCCCTGTGAACCTGGGCATGCCATGCCACTTGTGACTCATCCTACAGTGTCACCATGTAGGACCTGATAAGACTGCTGCTCCCTTCCCCACCTAGCCCAGGATGATAGCAGCTACACCTCACAGTAGTATTGACCTATGCTTTTTTCCACCTTCGGAGGAATCCTGCTGCAGGCCAGCCACCCCAAGGGCACAGTCAAAGGATGGGAACTGTTTCCATATTTAGAGTGGCGTCACCCTTGATCATGTTCAGGAGGACCCGTGTCACTCAGGGACAGGAGTGTGGGAGGTGACCCAGCAGGTTCAGCCCTTTACCCTCGTGCAGTCCCATCTAATGCCCCATCACTGCTGTTTTCCCCCACTCACACACCAGCCCATGGTGTAGCCATTGCAGGAGCAGAAGCGATCCCAGACTGGAGAAATGAGAGTGTGCAAAATGAACACAGCCCCAGTGGCAGGAGATGAGCTGGAAGGCAGGAGCGACACAGCTGGGGAAATGATTAAAACAGAAGCTGGGACAATTTCTAAGAAACACGCTGCAACAGACTGGATCCAGTCCCAAACTAGAAACTGCTCCCAGGAAGACTACAACTGCTTCAGAAGGGTCAGGGCATGAATGGAAGGGTAGGGGATCCATGTCCTCACACCGGCTGGGTTTGCGTGGGTGACAGAGCCACCCAGGTTTCCTCCTCCCTGAGGGCACCCTCAAAAGGGCAGCAGCTGTGCTGAAAACAGCCACCCCTGCTCTCCCCACAGCTGGTTTTTCTACCCCTTACGTTGAGAATTACAACTAACTGTCAGAGAAATGAAATCACGAGGAGCTGCTCCTACAGGTCCACAGCGAGCCCTCCAGCCCTTGGTCACATAAGCCCCAGGAGCAGCTCCAGCCCTGGGCCACGTGCCTTGTTCTCCCAAAGACCATGGCTGGAGGACAAGAAAACACTTGGGTGGCTGGCACAAAAACCTGCTCGTGGAGGACATGTTCAAGGCCTCAGCACTGGCTGTGATGAGACCTCTGGGTTTGAGTGACACGGGCTTGAGAACTTTCAAACTCATTACATCAGTCCACCAAGAAAGGGCCAGCCCCACTCCTCCAGGGCAAGATGTGAAGACCCTGCTGATGCCTATGGGGCAGGATGGTGGCACATGCCACAACACAGCCCACAGGCAGCTCTGTCCTTGGATTTCACCTCACTCAGGAGTCAAACCCCACCATGACAAGGCATCACATCCATATGTACCTTGGTCAGCCTGGGGCAAAGCCGCATCTCTCCATGCCACTGCCCAGCACTTTTATGAGTTTCCCCAGCATTTGGAGCAGGTATGTCCATTCCTGCCCACATGATGGGTCCTCAGTCACCTGGGTTAGCAGAAAGTGGTGGAAAAGGTGACCCATAAACACTCAAAATAAAATTAAACCAGCCTCTGCAGAAAACTCAGTGATTTGATGCTCTGAGGAGCTGTATCCTACCTTTCAAAGGCCGGGGGGGGACAACACTTGGCCCCAACCCCTCCACCCATGGACCATGCTTCCCCCAAAGCTTGCACAATGCCAAGCTGCCCTCCCATCTCACGGGGAAGGGAGCTATGGGTCAGAGGACAGGACGAGCTGAGCTAGGATGAAGAGCGAGTACTGATAAGGCTGCAAGAGCAGGAGGCAGCAATATCGTAAAATGCAGTAGCGCCCTGCGATTGATGTCAGCCTTGGACTGGCCCCAGCGCCCAGTGCTGCTGATAGTGGCTGGGTCTCATTGCAAAAGCCCTGGAAGAGCTCACTCCTTTCCTGGGAAATCAGAGCCATGCCCTGGAGCCACTGCAGCCCCAAACCAGGGCATCCTCCCCAGGGAGTTTGGCAAAGGCTGGTCTTGACTCTGCATTTTTGGAGGATTTCTGTAGTTTCTTGAAAAAGGAGTCTAAAATAGTCCCCCATAAACATACTTGTGCCTGTGCAAGGGCAGGCAGCAGGACCGCTCCCAGAGGAGAAAGTCAGGTCTTGAGCCATCCCGTGCTCAGTGCTTGGGGGTCCCACATGGACAGGCCAGGATCTGGGGTGAGAGCAGAGCCCAGACATGCTTGCTGCCACTGTGGAACGAGGCCATGGCTCCATGGGGAAAGACCCTGAAAGCCCCTGAAATGCCACAGGCAGCTGTGGGCAGTGTTCCCCCAGCCCTTCATGGTGGATCCAGCAGTGAGCTGTGCTCAGAGCTGTACTCAGATGGAGCAGCAAAGCAGAAAAAAGCTCTGTTTACCAGGCACATCTCCAGAAAACAGACCACAGACCTGTGCCACCATGAAAAGGGCGCTTCCCAGGAGGGTCAGTGCAAGGCAGGAGGGTGCTTTCACCATCCAGAACAACCCTCCCTTTCCTCTTCCCTCCTCTCTTGGGGAGGTATCTCAGCACAAATCCTGGTACCTCCACTGCAGAGTGGACCTCCAGAGCTACCGGCTTTGGCTCTGCCCTTCAGAGCTTGCCACCTCCCAGTCTCTCCCCCCGCCCCGGGCCGGCAGGTAACCTCTTTGGTGAGACGGCAGGAGGTTAGGAAAAGATTTGTGAAAAGTGATTTTTAAAAAAGAACAAACAACTATTTGAGGGATTTCAAACAGATGAACGTGTGCTGTGACTGTTTGTTTTCCTGACCTGGAACATGCAGATCTTCAGCACTCCCATATCCAAACAAATTAGACTGGGCATCACTGGCTTAACCAAGGGCTGTATTTCCCTGTGCTGCACGTGGTAGGATGGGTTGGAGCCCAGCAAATACCCCATGCCCGAGTGCATCCCCCGGGATGCATAATGCCCTGATGAAAGCTCGGGCACTGTCATGTCCCACTGCTGACCCCACAAACAAAAAGGTTAACCGTTGCTGGGATACACTGACAAACCAAGCCAACATTTGCCATCTTTGTGCTGCATTTGATTTCTGCCAGCCTTTGAAGATAAACATCTCAGGATGTCCCCTCACAAAGCCATGCTGCAATTTGAAGCAGGAACTGCCACAGCAAAGATTTGTAACCCAGTGCAGGGGTCTGCAGCGCATCAGGAGGGCTGGATGGTGAGACTGGAATGACTGATTCTCCCAGGGCTTTATTTCCATTAACAACTGCAGTTATTTTAGGAGCTCAGCACAATGGGGAGTGCATTTACAGGGGCCAGTCTGATCCAGGAAAAAAGTAGATATGTTTTTCTTGAAAAAAATACAACAACGTTGTAGCTTGATTGGAAAAAGACTGGGTTTTGTTTTTCTGGTTTTTTTGTTTTTCCTCAGCTGGCCGTTCTTCTGACACTCTGGAGCATTTTAAGGTTTTTCCAGAAAATGAAGAGCAGCAGCCCTGCCAGGAGCAGTTACTGAGCCGCCAGAGCTAAAAGTGGCAAACGCACCAAAGGTTTCCAAAAGCCACAGCTGGAAATAACCAAGCACAGCACTGCAGGAGAGAGCGCAGGAAAGCCGAGTGGGGCTTTGCGTGATGTCTTCACCAACTTGGGGATTTCCATCGCTGTCTCCTCACATTGGAGGAGTCTGACATTTATTAATGACTCTGTGCAGCCACAGAAAGGTGGGGAACAGGAGGAGGATTGTCTCAGAGCAGAGCAAATGGGATCCCTGACAGCAGCGGGCTTCAAATTTGGGGTGCTTGGGGGAAGTGCTGGGTATGAAGATTGGCCTCAGACGAGGACCCAGGCACTTGCTGTTTTTCCTGACTCTAACCTGAAATTTGGCCGTGATGCTCTGAAGACAAACTTCTGCAGGAGCAAAGCTTGTGGCACACGCCCAGCAGTGTCCCTGGCTGGCCAAGACGCATCTGCCACATGTAAAGTCACTTTGGGAGGGCCTTGCAGGATTGCCAGCAGAAGTCCCCACATCTCACATGGTAAGACCTGGATTCACCAGTTCTTACTTTTATCATAGGCATCTTGGAGGGTTGGAGCCCACGTGTGTGGGCAGAGATGGAAGAGGAGGTGGGCAGGGACAACAAGGTGTACTGGGCAGGGTGAGGAGGACCAGGGAGGGGGAAGAGGAGAAGAAATGCCAGGGACCACATGGCAGCCAGACCTTCTGTGCTGAGCAGTCAGAGGCAGACAAGGATGAGGACATTGCAGAGACACGCTGTGGGGAGAAGCCACCAAGATGAGGGGTGGATAGGAGGAACCAGGAGCAGACCAAAGGCAGCCAGAGAAAAGAGAGACAGAAAAGGAGGGCAAGAAGAGCAGCTGGGCAAGGAGACCAAGGCTGTCCCAAAGACTCCAGGCCAAGTCTGCCCCACCGCCATGTGTTTTGGACCCACCTCTACAAGCAGATAACCCATCGGCAGAGTATCTTTTCTGCACATGCCACTAATGGAGGGGAAACAGCTCCCTTCTGCCTCCCAGTGTGGGCTGGGCACCAGCACAGGTCCAGCAGTCAGTCTGGAGGCTCAAACATTGGAGGCCAACATGATGCCACATGGACAATTGCCTACATGCCTTTGAAAACCAATAGCAAAGCTATCACTGGAGGGAAAAAAAAAAAAGTGCTTTAAAATGACTCCTCAGGGATGTGATGTCAGGCAGGGAACAATTGCAAAGCTGCAGAATAAAGATCGCCTGTTTGGCCCCAGTCCAGCTCTTAGGTGGGGACTGTCCCAGCTGGCTGCATGATGTGGGAAAGGGTTATTTTTCGGAGGACCCCTTTGGTTCAGCTTTCTGGGGACTGAGTTGGTTGGTGGACCCAGGGTGAGCAAGGCAACTCCTGGCATGGAGCACCTTCCATGGGGGCATAAGCTGGGGGATCTCCTGTTTGGTCCATGTACAGTGAAGCCCTGGACACTGAGCAGGAAAATCTTTGAATTTCAGCTTTCCATGTCTCAGCTCCCTGCCTCTAAACCAGGGGGAGAAGCTCCTCAATGCTTGGCCCTCTGGCCATTGTCTGACCACAGTCCAACAGTCTGACCCACAGGTTCAGCGCTCACCCACACATGGGCAATTGGTTTGGAGAAGGAGTTGTGCAGATGGATGCTGCAGAACATCAGGCAAGCTCACCCAGAAAGGACCAGGAGCTGCTCCATGCAATGGAGTGCGCCCACATAGGATGAGTTTGACCGACTTCTGCCCTCATGCCAGGGGATGGAGCAATCCTACCAAGGACTGGGCATGCCCTAGGGAGGTCTGCACCACCAGCATGTTTGCTTCAATCCCTTTCTGCCTGGTCATGATCACATGAGTGTCTGCTGGAGCTCCTGTTTCCATCTCCTGTGTGCTCGAGCATGAAGCAGCAGGACTGGCCAAGCCACAGCAGGAAGAAATGGTAACCCAAGGAACATTCTCCACACTCCTCCATGCCATACCTGAGCACCCATGTTTCTGTTTGTGCTGCTATGGCAGCCATGGAAGGAGTCAGTCACAGGAATTGCATTGCTTCTCAATCCACAGGGGAAAGAACAGCCTCAGGGTCCAGCCTGCTCCAGGGTAGGTGCAGTGGTGTGATCACCAGCTCAAACACCTCCAAGCAGACCTGCGGACAGTATTTCCGTATTGTTTTCACCTCTGTGGCTAAGAGCAAGCCACATCTTTGCCCCTTTCCCTCTGTCTGTGGTCACCAGCCCACATTTGCTTGCTGGAATCCAGGCTTGAACCCACCCGCAGACCTGTCCCCCCCTGCTGGGTCCCACTGTCTCCTGCAGCGTCACTTCCAGTGAGACGCTACAGCAAGGTTTGGTTCAGTGCATCTCCTCACTGCAGTCCTGAAAATTATTTGCACAGGCAGGCTGAACCCAATTTCAGCTGAGCCCAGGTGTGAGGATGCCCATCCAGAGAACTTCAACCAGAGAAACAGCACAGAGCAGAGAGGATTTCAAGTCAGGCAGTAGGACCCATGTTCAATGGTTTCAAAAATCCCACCCAAGAAATGAAAGCATGTTGGGAAGACAGGACCCTGAGGGTAAAAAGATGGCTGAATTACCCAAGCCTGTCTTTACCCAGCAAGTGCAAGCTTCAGCCAACCCCAGAAACAGACTAGATGAACAGAGCAGGAGGACAGGCCCACAAAACAGACCAATCATGAGTGGTCTTTAAAACTAGAGCCTGGAAAATACCTACAGTGTCTGACCCCCTCCACATTGCTTAGGCTGGCTGACAGGTAACACCATTGCCTCCACAAACACGTGTGGCCAGTAACACAAGCAGAAAAGTATCTTCCCACCTTCCATGGGAGGCTTTGCCTCTCCACACCCAGGAGAACCCAAAGCTCTTGTCCTGCTCTGTGGGGACAAAGCGGCATGCCAAGACACTAGTGTCCTCTTCTTATATAGGTGCCTGCAGGGGAGCAAGTAAATAACTCTCTCACGGAGTCTGTGTCTCTTTGCAGATCACAGAGGTCTCTGGTTGACCAGCTCAGATGGAGACCTCTATGCTCTGGGCAACATGAGTTTGAAGGAGGAGCCAGCAAGGGCTGCTACATTTCCCATCAAACTTTCATCCCTCTAAAATGCTCATCTGCAGAGGGGCCGGTGCCCTTGAAGCCTTTTCAGCTGCAGTGATGGACCAGCAGGTCCAAGCTGAGACCCCTCTGGATCTTCAAGTGGTGGCCCTAAATCTGCTCCTCAGGCTCCTCACTGCATAGGATAGAAAGAGGACAGGAGGAGGCATTGCCTCGTGTGAGATCAGTCTGCAACTGCACTCAAAGTCCCCATGCTGGGTCTGCAGGGCTGTACATCCCAAAACCACCCACACGGACCCAGTCTGCTGTGAATAGCTTGGCTAGACCCTCAGCTGGTGGGAGGTACATACAGAGCAGTGGTGAGCGCTCCCAGGAAGTAATTTCCCCAACATGCAGACACCTGGCAGCAAATGAGCACAGGCACAGCAGAACCCACTACGCATATTGCTGGAGCCAATTCCTGGGCTGTAATGAAGCTGCAGTAATGAGTGTGTCCATAATTCTCATCTAATTAATGCTGTGTCAGTGCTTCAGGAACTGCTATTTTATGGCTTAGCCATAAAAGTTGACACTATGTTAAAACATGATTTGTGAGGACACCCATCCTACTTCCTTCCTCTCTATTTATTTTAGAAAAGGAAAGATTGGCTGTATTAACTTATCAGACTTCCTACCTGTAACAACACTTTGGTTCCCTGAAAGACCATCTAGTTAATGAAGTCAATTGTTTTCAAATGGCAAATTTGAGTTGCATTCAATGGCAAATTAAATTAAATATGTTGGGCAATAGCTGCAAAAGCCATCCAGTATCCCCATCCCATGTGTTATGGGTTTGTGTGGTGCGGTTTTCTTTGGTAGTGGGGCAGAGGGCTGCAGAGGTGGCTCCTTTAAGAAGCTGCTAGAAGCTCCCCTGGGTCCAAAGAGTCGGACCCGCCTCTGGCAGGGAGTGACAGTGAGAGCGCCTCTGGGAGAACATATTTAAGAAGGGGAACCGGCAATGTGGGTGTTGGGGAACATGAGAGGAACCCCTCTGCAGATACCGAGGTCAGTGAAGAAGGAGGGGGAGGAGGGGCGCCTGAGGAGGCTGATGGCCCTGCAGCCCGTGGTGAGACAGCAGGCTGTCCCCCTGCAGCCCATGGAGGTGAACGGTGGAGCAGAGGCTCCCGAAGATGGCAGTAACTCCATGGTTTTAGCCGCGCTGGAGCAGTGTNTGAGGAGAAAGGAGCAGCAGAGACAATGTGTGGCGAGCTGACCCTAGCCCCCCATCCCCTGTTCCCGTGCCGCCAGGGGGAGGAGGTAGAAAGCACCGGGAATGGAGCTGAGCCAGGAAGGCTGGAGGAGGGGGGGAAGGTGTTCTGATGTTTGGTTTCCCTTCCTAATACCCTTGTGTTTTGTTTTTGTTTTGATTTGTAGTCAATTAAATTGATTTTGTTTCTTCCCCAAGTTGAGCCTGTCTTTTGCCCATGACCATAAGTGGGGAGTGATCCCTCCCAGTCCTTGTCTCGACCCACGAGCCTGCCTTTGTATTTTCTCCTCATCCCAACGTGGCCAGGGGCTGGGGTGGGGGGGGGTGAGTGAGCAACTTTGTGGTGCTTTGTTACCGGCTGGGCTGAAACTGAAACCACGACACCATGTCTGAACCCTGCACAGTTATCAGGGTGCTGCTCAGGCCTTGGGTGGTTGGCATATTTGTGGGGCCAAAAAAATATTTCACAAATTAGTTCTGGAAAACATGGTAATCTGGAGATCAAAATTTTATAGTCATATTATTTAGGGAGATGAGCTTGCCCAATCAGGGGGCAGGGCAGCTGGAGACAGAAGAGACATCACCCTGAGCTCCATGCCACCATCCCACAGTCCAACCCAGCCCTATTTTTGGCACTTAGCTCTCATCTTTTACCCAGAACAAAACAGCTTCAGAGCAGGTCAGAGGGCAAAATGAAGGAGCTCTTCCCTCAGCTCCCATTCATTAATGTGATGGGCCCATCCCCAAGCCACAAAAATTATTTTTTTTTCTTGTGAAAAACACAGGACTCATCTATCTCCACAGCTCCCACGAGGACTTTGGCCTGCTGCAGCTCTGTCCCCGGTGCCTTTGTCCTAGAAGATGTTGCCCATGTCCACCAGCAAAGCAAGGGGCAGACTCCACAGTGTGCCAGTGGTGCATCCCCTGGGATCTCCCCGGGGAGGGTCCAACCCTCCCTCAGACCAGGAATATCACCAGCACCCAATCAGGTCAGCCATTACTTTGGCCAAGTCATGACCACTTCCAGCAATGGAGACCCCATTCTTCTCTGGGGGTCTGCTTTTCTACTGTATCAGCCTTACAATGAAAATATCTTTCCTGTTGTCCAAGCTGAAGGTCTGAAAGTTGTCACACATTGTGGCTGTTGACTCTTATTTGATCACCTGCTGCTACCAAGAAGAGTTTGGCTCCATCACCTTTGTAGCTGTCCTTCCCAAAGTTGTAGGATGCTGTTAGACCCCATCCCTCCTCCCCACGGGTCCTGTGCCTAAGGTCCATGACCACCTCAGTAGCATCTGCAGGACCCCTTCCAATTTCTCCACATCCCTCTTGAGCTGGTTGGAGGGAACAGGGTACAAAATCAGATGCACACACCCAAACATCTAGTGTCCAGCACGGGAGCTACATCAAAGAGCAGAGTGGTGTTTGGCTTTGTGGATTGGCTTTCAACACCCATTTGCTGCTGAGCTGTTGATTTGCCCTGGACTAGGAGGTTTGTCTGGTTCTCTGTGACTGGTCACTGCTGTCCCTGGTCCCAGAAGCAGGAGGTTTCACTCACTTGTCTTTGTCTAGAAACACTGTGATTGCATTAGGGAGAATAGGGCTGCTACACTGATGAACTGACGCAAGGGCTGGGTGGAACTGTCCATGAGAAACACGTGTCCTGAAATAATTGCCCCATTAGTTCAGGAAGCGACAAGAAATTACTTGCAAATGACACCTATGCAAACACCCCATCCCCGGTCCCCACCTGCTCCTGCTTGGCTCTTCTTCCTCTCCCCAGCCTCCCTCTTCCTCACTGTCTGCCAAGGGATGAAAGCAGGGAAGAGGGGGGGTCCTGGATCATTTCAAGGTGAGAATCCAGTTCATCACCTCCGTCTCTGCCTGTCCCCCCTGCACAGCTCAGTGGTGCCCAAAGCAGGGTGGGGGATGCTGGCAGTGGGTCATTCTGGGAAGACGGTCCTCCTTGTCCTTCCCCTGTGTCACTGCCCCGCAGGTCTGCTCAGCAACAAAGGAAAGTATTTTT
Organism: Pandion haliaetus; assembly: GCA_013401275.1. NCBI lineage: Eukaryota > Metazoa > Chordata > Aves > Accipitriformes > Pandionidae > Pandion > Pandion haliaetus. The sequence goes on from VYZV01033914.1 coordinate 43,608, forward strand.
CACCATCCTTCTCTGCAGCCTTCCCCAGCGGCTCAAGGCTGGCTGAGAGTCGGCATTATTTGCCTTCCTTCCCCAGCACTGGGGAATGTGTGAGCTGGATGAGCTGTGTAAAAATGACCTAATGCAGAGAAGAATCAGAAAATGAGCAATGAGAGGGTCATAACAATGCTTCCCAAATGAGTTAGCGGCACCCAGGGGACTCTTACCACTGCTGGATTTCCTGTCCTGGCAGCAGCCCAGCTAAGCTTATTTTATTTCCTTGACAGACAGCATCTGAGTCTGTTTTTATTTTTACTTCAGAAGCATTTTATTTTTTCCTGCTTTGTTCCCTTGGATTGTTTAGGAGTGACATTGCTAATGCCAGCCACAGAGGTTGGTGGCATTTGTCCTTACAGCCTCAATTCAAGCATGTATCTGAAGGTCATCACTGTATCTCCCCTGGGCAGGATGACACCCCTCACAGGGCAGTGCTGAGCTGGGTACCCCCCATCACACTGCAGAGATGCCCCTCAGCTGCCCCATATGGCTTTTCTGAGCCCAGCCCCGGGGTCACCATCTGGAAGAACAAGAGCCCTCAAATACATCCTTGCATCCCCTGGCCCTTATCAAAGCTGGTGGAAGCAAAAGTCCGCAAACAAACCCAGACCAACCCCGATTTCCATCCCCACCATGCAGATGACCAAAGACTGAGTGTTCCCATGGCAAGTCTCTGGACAGCTTCCGGGCATCTCAGCTACCCAAATAAGAGTTCAGTGTGCTCCTGATAAACCTCAATAATTCTCTGAGCAGGGTTAAGTGACTTGCACAGCAAGTCAGCTGTTTCACCAGGGCAAGAGAATTCTTGTGTCTGCAGTTTCACTATCTATCTGTTGAGCTATGTTTAGTCTATGGCTATAAAGTAGCCTTGTTTCTATTCTGAGAATATTTGTCTAAACAGGGGTCCAAGGAATTATTTTGCTCAGTAGAAAGTTATTTGGATAAGTTTGTACTCCAGGATGGGTGCCTTGGAAAAGCCCAATAAAGGGTGTGCCTTGCTGGAGTGACTTGGGGCATGGTGCACACCTGTAAAAAAGGCAAACTTTTTATTTTTGCAGAAATAAAAGAAAGGCTTTATGCTCATGGCTTCTAGCCAGCTCCGAAATGAGTCCCCCTTGCAACCTGAGTGCTGCTTGCTGCAAATAGTTTCACTTCCCTGGACACTGCAGATGCTCATCTGCATGCAGGTGAGGACCAGCGCTGGCCAAGGCTGGCCTCAAGGGCACAGGCCTGGTGTGGGATGCCCATACTGCTCATTAGCTTCCCCCAGTAAGTCTTCATCCAAGAGGTGCTCAGCAACTTGAACTGAATTTTCCTGTAACTGCTATTTTCAGAACTTCATTTGCCTTTGTAAATCACAGATGACCCCACCACCCATCTCTGGCTGCTGCGTTAGGAAACTGATGAAATACTGAGCTGAGGGACACTTGAAGGGTCAAGGCCCATCACCTGGGACAGGTAAAATTGATTTACCAGCCTCCCCAAGCCCTTCTGGTTCATCCCAACTTCCTTATTCCTGAGGATGTGAGGAAACCATGATGTTAAACCCAGGACCTTAGGATGTTTTTCCCAGCAGTCTTAACCTTTTTCACCTATGGGGTCATGGCATTTTTTGAACCTAACAAAGCATTCAGCAGTTTTCAGTGATAATTCCCGTTTTCCCATTTAAATCCTTTCCCTGGTGTGCTTTGCCTCATGGTTGCCTTCAGCTTGGTAAGCTTCATCCTGTGAATGAACCAAGAGCACCCAGGCCTCAGTGGACTTCACCCTGTTAGCACATGACAAACACAGCTGAGTTGTGACTACTTGCAACTGAGCAACCACTAATTTTTAGCCCCGAGATAAATTCTTGTTATCTGCTGAGATAAGGTCCGTTACAGCATCCTCCCCATTTTGGAAAGCACCATTTTCCGCACTGGGAAATTGCCTTCAGCCACTGCGTGAAACAGCAGCCCGGCAGCTGCCTGCACGCACACCTGAGACAAGCAGTGACTCCACTGTCACCACCGCGTGCCGCCCACCACCTTCACGGCTTCAGTGGCAGTGGCTTGGGTGCAGGTAATGGCTTTTTCTCTGCCAAAGGCCACTTCTTCCTCCCCAGGGCCATCCCCAACCAGGCGACCCCCTGTGATTTCAGTATTGCTGCCATGGGATTATCCCTCCAGCTGTCAGCAAATCTGGTTGGTTTGAGGTTGTGCCTCAAATTAGGAATTAGGAAAACCTAATTCCCATTTTCATTGCTCTGGCTCGCTGCATTGGTATCAACAACTCAATAATTTCTTCTCTTCACATCCCTTGCAGCCTGATTGGATTTTGTCCCAGACATCTTATTTTGTGCTAAATAAGGACATTTCTGTCCCCCATCTGCTTGTGTTGTAAGCTCAGTGCCCCCATAACAGCCTCAGCAGCTCCCCATCCTCTAATCCCCCCTGCAAAAGGAGCTGCTCAGGGCAGTGGGGCTCTATCTCCATCCCAACCAATGTCCCCCCAGAACAAACCCCCTCCATGAGCTGACATCCCCCCACCCAGTTCCCATCCAGATGCTCCAAATTTGTCATACCCTTCACTCTGAGGCACAAAGTCTTGGAGAAGCTGGCACAGCTCCTCTCCTGCAGCACAGATGGAACAAAGCTGTGGCTTTAGTGTCACCGCAGGGTCCATGATGAGACCTGTCCTGCTGCAGAGGGCACTGGCCATCCCAGGAAAACATGGGACAAGCACCTGGCATTTCTACCTGCCACCCCAGCCCTGCCTCTCCTAGAAATCAAGCGCCTCCCAAGCACACGAGGATAGTGTTTGCAGAGTGACTCACGCTAACCTGGTGGGTCGGCAATAAATTCTGTTACAACAATAACCAAATTTCTGTCGCTCACGCAGGGCTACTTCCATTTTCTCCAGGGAGTCACCCCAGGTTCCCATTTCTCTGCCTTTTGTACATACCGGTGCCTCTGTCCCTTGCAGGGACTATCTGCAGGCAGGTCGGTGGCATTTATTCCAAGTCGTGCACCAGATTCCCACGCCACATGTCCCACAGCAGTTCCAGCCCTTGCTGCCTGCCCTGCCAGATCAGCTCGGACAATTCATATAGGCAAGGCAGGTTATAGGCTTGAAACCAGGCACGGTATGCAGGTTGGATGCTCCTAGGCATCACCAACAGCCACAGGAGGGCTCGCTGGACCTGGCATTCAGGGCAGAGAGAAGGTAATGGCAGGTACCGAGCTGCCCGGTACCCACAAAGTGCCCTGTGCCAAGTTCCCCTGCACGCTGCCCCTGGGAGCCCGGGGACATGCAGAAGTGGGGGCCAACAAAGTGACCCTGTAATTACAGTTACCTAACACTGATGGCTTGGGACTGAGTGCAGGGAGGTCAAGAGTATGTGGGTGATGGGGAGACTGGGCAAAGGGCAAGGAAATCTTTGTCGAGGCCAAATATGAAGGGAAACCCTCCCAGCTGGGAAGGAGAGGAGATGAAGGCTCTCAGCAATGCTAGGAGAAAGAGGAGGCTCTGGCTTGGAGGAACCAGCTGGGGTGACCATGGCAGCTCTCAAAGGGAGGCTGCACCGACCTGCTGGGTCCCAGCAGCTCCAGGGTTGTTGACTGGGTCACAGCTGGGACACCAGCCCATGGGCCTCAACCCCGGGGTGGTGAAAGCATCCCCAGGAGGGCCACGCAGGCATCCCACCAACCCTGCTGCCTCCAGCCAACTCCTGGTGGGTCCCCTCAGCTCTGCCTCAGTTTCCCCACTTGGCTGGTTGTTTAAGGAGGGAAACACAGACAGTTCCCCAGAAGTGATCATATCGGCCAGGGACAGCTGTGCCCAGGTGAGATTGCTGGGGCAGCCACACCACCTCCATCCCTGGGCATCACCAGCAGCATCCCCGTGCTGTGCCGCCCCACACCGCAGCATGGCCCCGTGACACCATAAGCCCATCTCTGAGCCATCCAAGGCCAGCCACAAGCAGGTGACTGGCACAAGATATTTCAGCTACCGAATGCACCATGAACAACCTTTACAAAACATTTTCATCACACACCAGAGCAGTCGAAGTGCTGCCTTTGCTGGGGCAGGAGCAGCCCTGCCAAGCCATGCAGCCGGGACCTGAAATAGCAGTGTTGGGCTTTTTGTTGCTTCTCTTGTGTCCCCAGAGGGACCCAGAGCTACACTAGGTCACTTATGTTTCTGGGCATTTCCATGTTCAGAGGCTCATGACCTGCCGTGTTTAAACAGCGAATGCTATCCCTGGGAACAGTCTCGTTTGGGGCAAAACTTTCTGTGTTCCTGCAGGGCTACACCCAGGCTTCACCTCAGGAGCATCTGGCAGCTGCTCTGTCATAAAAAACAGCTCAGAAATTCATGGAACCACATTTTCCCATCTTTAGCCATGCAGTAACAGGATTTTACGCTCCTTGATGAGGCAGGGGATGCCCGGCTCCACCAGTGCTGAGAAACATGCCATGAAGAAAAGGCAGCTACAAGAAATTATATTCTCCTTTTATTTACCTATGACCATGACAATGTATTTTTGCTAGCTGCAGAGATGCTTCGCACTGTAAACTGGGCACCTGGAGGCAGGCAGTCCATCCAGCTCTGCCACGTTCAGCAATAACCCCCACTTCTCAAAACACAGTATTGTTATCCAGAGTAAGGAGAGCATCCAATTCACAGAGCTGCTTTTTTCCACCACCAAACCCTCCGTCATCAGGGCATGATATATACACCCAGGCTCCCCCAGCGGCCTGCTGCTAGGGAATGCATTTTGTCAGATAAAACCTGCTAACTTAGAAAATGCTGTACGCACTCGGAAAAAAAGGCATCCACTCCACCGGAGAACTCTGCTGCGACACACAAATATTGCACTTGTAATTTCAGAACAGGAAAGGACACGAGGATTTCCTATTACACAGCAATGCGTCCAGCTATAGGAGGTCAATAAATAAACCAGGGGAGGGAGCAGGAGGCAGTTAGCTTGCACACCTCCAGCGCGGGAGAAGGACCCAGCTTTTGATGCTCCCAGGGGAACCCGCCACAAGCAAAGGAAGCGCCAGGCTCCTGCGAGATAGCTGCTGCGGGGGAGCTGGGAGGCATCGCCGGCACAGGGAAGCACAGCAGCATTGTGGGGCTGGTCCAGTTCAGAAGTCTTTTATCCAGGGAAGAAGCTCATGTTGGTGCTGTTGTCCCTTTGCTGGAGCCCTGCACAAAAGTCCTCCTCCCCCTCCTTGCCGAGTTGGGATCACTCGTCGCCTTCCAGCAACACTCGCAGCTCAGGCATGTGCTTCACAGTAGTCTTGTGGGAGCTTCCCTCCTGGCTAAAATCCATGCCGGAGTCACCCCGAAGGCGTCGTACCAGCGATGGTGAGATGGGGCGATGGAGCAGTACCAGACTGCTTGGCTTGTTGGTCCCCTCGGCCTCATGCTCAGTGCCTTCAGCTGCCCCACACCCATCCACTGCAGGAATATGGCTTGGGGGCACGAATGGCAGCAGGAAGGCATTCTCCCGCCATTCCCCAGGAAGGCCTCTGCCACCTGATTTCATGTAAACACACAGCTCCCAGCCTGCCCCGAGAGAGTCTTTGGGTCTACAGTGGGGAACTGGCTTTCTTCTGGTTAATTATGTCTAAGTACAAGTCAGAACGGAGGAAGCGGGCGTACGAGTCCTTCTCCATGAGCCCATAAATCCTCTTCTGAGCGAGGTCGAAGCAGCTACGGGTGATGTTCTGCAGGTTCTCCTTGGTGTGCTCTCGCGTGTAGGAGTCCAGGTTGACCTACGGTCAGAGAGACCAGCGCTGGTGAGCAGCTCCCCAGGCAGCTGCTGTGCCATGGAGCCATGCACCAGCGTGGGAGCCAGCCCTCACCTCCTTGCAGGACTGGATGGCGATGTACTCAGCGAAGATCTTCTTGGCCTTGGAGACCATCTTGGACTGGGATTTTATCTTCTTGAACTCCTCACAGGCCAGCCAGAACTCCAGGTTCTCCTCACTGAACTCAGTGCGCAGGAAGGCCCTGAAGGCAGCGAGCCCGTCTGTGGGGACAGAGACACGTCTCTACTCCCGGCTCACAGGCAGAGAATGGCCCTGTGAGACTCTCAGCACAGCAATTTTGCAAAGGTGCAACCTAAACTACAACCCCTAAAACCCCTTCGTGAGTCCTTGAGCAAAGCAGGCAGTGATGGCATTGCCAGGCCAAGCATAGCAACGTGAGCCATCCGTGTGCTGAATACGCAGTCCTCAGCCGAGCTGCATGCACGGAGAGCCAAGAGGGAGGCTGGGCTTACAGCGGGGGCAGCAATGGGGAGAGGACCCTCTGGCCAACCCTATGAGGGCTGGGTGTAGGGCATGACAACAATGCAGGGTGCCCCTGTGATACGTGAGAAGGGAAATGGTCTAAAGCAGCTCCTGCTTCACAGACCCACTGCACAGCTCCAAATCAGGCACAGACATGAATCGCTGCCTTTTCCTCCCCAAGCTGGAGGGGGGCTGCAGCCCCAAGCTGTGGCTCTCCCTGGCCACTATCACAAAATGCCCCTCTGGGCCAGGCAAGAGCAGAAGGGATGCAGGCAAGGGGCAGCCTCATTTCTCTTTGTCTACCCCCCAAACATCAGAAGGGATTAAGAGAGGAAATCCCAGCTTTATCCATGCACGTGTCTAGATATTCCCCTGGCAGCAAACTGAGGTGGAAGAGATGGGCAAACACTTACACTTATGCAGCAGCAGCTTTTCCAGGGAGTCCCCCCACTTGAGAGCTTCCTCAGGAGTGGGCCTGCGGGAGAAGGGCAGCACGTTGGCAAAGTGAAGCTGCAAAAGGCACATTCGCTGCCTGCCATGATGCAGCACAAGCAAAACATGTCCAGCTGATAAAGCAATGCTGTGTGCCCCAGCAGTGCTGGCCCTGGCTCCCACATCAGCACCAGCATTGCCGGAGCATCTGCAGGCAGAGCCAGGCTCTGCACTTGGCAGCACTCCAGTGGCTCTGCTAGAAAGAAACCTCTCTGCCTTTAGAATGGCAGGAAGAAAATCTCATAAAAGGAGGTCTGTTCGGGTAGCTGTGCCACTTGGGGTGTCTGAGCAAGAATTGGAAAAGCTCTGAGCAATGCACAGGAGGCTGTGGGATGGTGGGGATTTCAGCTGCCCCGTTCAAGCAGCCGGATAAGCCACCAGGCACAAGAGTAGGGAGGGCTTGTCTCCGGCTGCTGGAGCATCTCCAGAGCAAAGTGGTTTTTCAAACCATCCTTCAGCCAGTTAAAGTTTCATGTACAGGTACTGGGAGAAAGCAGCCATCAGGGAAATTTCCAGCCCAAGCCACCACTGTGCTGCCTCCCAGGCACAGACCTCCCACCCACCTCAGGAGGAATTTTCAGCCAACAAATGTTTTTAATGCTCCTCTGGATACAAAAACTGTTTGTCCACAGCTTCCCCGAGCAGGGTGACCACAGCCTCCCTGGAGGTGATGCTCAGCCCAACCACAGCTCGTCTCCAAGCCCCCACAGCCCCCAATCCCCACACCACCCGCTCACAGCACCTACTTGAGTGATTTGAGCACTTTGTCCAGCTTGCCAGAGGGGTTGGCCCCCGGGGACTCGTTTCGCCGCCGAAAAATCCCCAGCCGGTTCTTCATGTCCTTGGCTCTAGAGGAAAAAGCAAGTTTTAGCAGGCAGGTGAGGGGTTGGGGAGACACCCAGCACCCAGGGGACCCACCGGTAGCCTCATCCCACGCATCACCCACCACCCTGCACCCACCACCTACTCCTTCATGGTGTGCCGGCGCTGCAGGCTGCCATTGTGCGGTCTCTGCATGCCCAACAGCATCTCTGCGTGAAACTCCAGCGGCTGGGGCTTGGAAAGATCGCGGAAAAAGGGCATGGCTGCTGGACTGCCTGTGCAGGAGCGACTGGCGCGACCGGCGCAGCCAGACGCTCGGGCTTTCTGACGCCAGCTCTGTACCGTGCTCCCGCCCGGTGCAGCCAGCGCGGAAGTGGGAGGGCTTAGCCCAGAGGAGGTTTAAATGCAGCCTGGGGTGAACAAGGTGCGTGTAAGGGCTGTGTCAGCCCGGCTGCTATTTCGGATGGCTCCGCTGTTGCTGGGGAAACTCGAGGAAAGGTGGAAAAATCAGCGCCAAGGGTGGATAGTGGGGCCTTTCAAGAGACGGCAGAGAAAATAATCACGGCAGGGATTTATGAGGGCTATTTATAGAGCACAGGCATCCCGGGGAAGGCAGTGGGGCCAGCAGTGACACTGAGCGGGGTTAGGAGCAGAGTGGGGAGAGCAGCGCTTCATCACGTGCCCCCTGCGACGACAGGGCTGGGAGCCCACGTGTGACCAGCTGGTGCTCACACTTCTCTCGTGCCAGCCTGGGATGGGTGTGGCCATGGGGACATCTCCATAAGTGGGGTGGTTGGGACTGGCAGCATGTGGCACCATGGGGCACTGGGGCATAGACCCACACATGCTGCCACCCTGCATGGGTCCGCGCTTTGCCATCCCTGGACAGACAGACTGACATACACTCGGACACAGGGCTCCTGGTTCCTCCAGAAAACTACCACCAGGACAAAGCAGGACAAAGATTTTTGGCAAGTGCCATGGGAAAATGAGACCCCCAGCCCAGCCCCAGCCTGGCCCTGCCAGGGCTTCCCAGGGGCCAAGGCAGGGGAGCAGGAGGTGGAAGAGGTGACAGACGAGGATGGGCACAGACGATGCTGTCCCCTCGTGGCGCAGCCCCTGCATGACACCACGGCATAAAGGGGCGCAGGGGACATGCAGGGTGGCAGGAGATGCTCATCCTGCACCAAGACTGACAGTGCCACCAGGGTGGATGGGGCCCACCAGACCACCCCCTGCAACCTCCCACAGATCCTACACCGGTGGGTCTATGCAAGGATGCTCGGAGGAGCCACCTCTGCCTGGACAAGCCATGCCCAGGGCTGGCTAGGGACACAAGGGGCATAGGAGGGGTTCAAGGCAAGGGTGTACCCCACTCCAAGTGATGCTGTCTAGACCCACAGCTCTCTCTAGTGCCAGCAGGGTAAAATACAGCAATCCACTGGGAAAAAAATAGCTGCAACAACCCCATGGCTCAGTCCTGCAAGGTGCTGAGCACTCTGAGCCATGGAAGGATTTTAGAGGGCAATCCCCCCCGCCCCAGTCCCTGGTGCTGTCCATGTCCTCGGGGGGGGGTGGGGGGGCACAGATGGTGTCACTGCCTTTGCATCATCTGGGCTGTGGTCCCAGCAGGACACGCATCCCGCTGATGCCAGCTGCCAGGCACTGGCTCAGCGCTAACATGGGAAAAGTGGATCCAAACACGGAGCCTCACACTCCAAACACCATCTGCCTCCCATTACCACACTGCCAGCAACACTGGCAGCTGAGGACCAGTCACCACACAGGACGGGCCATCCCACACAGCCCTAAGCAACAATTTTAGCAGTGTTCTCAGTTTAGCAAGGCAGCCGCCGCAGCTCTGTACCCGGCAGGGCTTTCAAAGCACTGAAAAGCCCTTGCATGTGTCTCCAACACACCTGGGCTGCCTCCATCCACACAACCCGCTGCACAATGCCAGCCAGCTGCAGCCAGTAGCCCTGCCACACACCAGACTCTGGGGCTTGCAGGTGACTGCAGCTCGTGGGCAGATTTTCCAACTGTAATACGCGAGCAAGCACCACCTAAGGAAGTTCCCCAAGTCAAAACCCACTGCTCCTCTTGCACATGCTTACAAATAAATACCAAGTGGCATAAAATCAGGCTGTGGCAGCCACAAGCATGCACAGCCCCCAGCTGCAGCCAATTTGCAGTATAAAATGCCACAGCAAAAATAATGTTTCATAAAAATTGCAGGTTTCTGTCTGGAGTTGCCCCTATAAAGTGATCTGCCCCCGGTGCCCTGGCGTGGCCATGAGGCCACGTCCAGCACAATCGCCCTGCACTGCTTCCAAACCATCCCCTGCAAAGCACGTCACCCTTCCTCGCAGGATGCTGGAGTCCTACCTTTCCAGGTATTTTTCAGAAAAGTCCACCATCGCGTGGTACATTGGGGAGTGCCGGCAGGCAAGTGGGGCCGGCAGAGCCTGCCGGTGCCGGGAGGGAAGGCAAGTGCCAAACCCCAGCCACTAGCACCATAAACACTCCCCACAGATGGCTGGCAACTGGGCTGCGCAGCCAATAGCCAGCCGGTGCAATGCCAAGAGGCTCCCCAGCGCATCCGCTGCTGTCTCAAGGCGAGGAGAAAACCCTCTCTGCAACCACCCCTGACCCCGTAAGCGGGGGGTGGCTGAGCCTCCCCCCACCAGCCCGATTCCCCTGGCTCAGCGCCACAGCAGGGACATGCGGATGGGGGGATGTCCCTGCTGCAGACTGCAAGGGATTCATTTTAATTTCGGGGGGGGGGGGGGGTGGGANAGCTAAAAATAGCCAGCTGCAGCTAGGAAGCGCGTGGGACAACAGTGCCGCTCGCTGGCAGGCGGCACATGCTACGAAGCCATCGAGCCTGCACACGCAGGCAGCACACTTGGCCCCCTCGCACCCCCTGAACCACTCAAACCACGTGCGACTTCTCCAGCTGCCCTGGGCCACGTGGAGCAGGGAAAGACCCAGCCCCGTGCATCCCTGCAGCCCTGACACCCGGCCGGATCGTGCGTTGCAAAACCGGAGGTGGTTTGTTCCAAAACATCCTTGATTATCCCCGCCAGTGTGCCTGCCCCCACCCAGCTGCAGCTGCACTAATGGGAAGCAAAGGCCAGAGCTGCCTCATTCTTGCCTGGACCCACTTTTTGGCACCCCCAAAGCCTTACCAGGAGGGGATGCGAGCACCCCTCGGCAGCCCCCACGCTCAGTGCTCCCGCCACACTGCCCGCACGCTGCAATGTGCTGCAAGGGCTGGAACCCGTCCCATGGTGGGAAACCTCCCCATTCTTCTTCCCAGCATGGGGCCAGCGGGAAGGAGGCCCCCAGCTCATGTGTCACCACTTGTACGTCCTCTCCCTGTACCCGGCGCCCCTGGAGCAGAGCTCTGCCGGCACTGGGGAAGCTGTTTTCTCCATGCCACCAGCAAGAGCTGGCTTCTTCACCCCATATGTCAAAGCAAGGTGAACAAAGGACTGCTCCCAGCTGGGCTGTGTGATGCCCCCAGCATGACTCCCACCCTCCTCCCTGAAAATCATGACTCCCTGTCTCAAGTAAGACCTTAGTTCATGCGTGTCTTTGCTACTTTCTTCCTGGAAAAGCTTGGGGGAACAAGACAGTGGGACCCTAAGGGTTGCCTGGACCAGCAGGGCTCAGCCAAGGTGTTTGACCATGGCAAACAGCCCTGGTACATTCTGATGCCACCATGAAGTGACACTTACAGGTTCCTGCTCCGTTTCTTGCGCGAGGTCTCATCCCCTTCATCACAGCTGCATTCAGGGTTGACTCCACTCAGCTGGGGGGGGGAACAGAAAAACAGCATCTGCATCATCATGGCAGTACATGCCCACAGTGGCACTCCAAGTGTCACCAACCAGACCTGCCAGCATCCCCCCGTGGTCCCCGTACCCACACAGTCCCAGAGCCACGGAATACACAGGGCTCCTTCCCCACAACCATGGCTGGCTGCCACAATACAATGGGACAAGTTCCTCTCTGCTCTGGCATGGGAACCTGCCTCCCCCCACCCATCCTATGCCACCCTGGTGTTCCTGGAGCGTCTGAGGAGACGCCACGACTGGTGGCCCAGGTATGCCTCCACGTTCAAAATGCTGACAGTGGTACCTCCTACGGGGAGGACATCCACATCCCCATTCGTGATGCTCCTATTCCTTCTATCTTGAGTGGGCACAGGGACCCCTCCCCAGCCCCCAGAATCAGGCTGGGCACCCAAAATCAATCAGGGGTCCCCTACCAGTCCCCAGGCAGAAAAAAAACAGAGCAGTTCAGCCATAATTGAATCCTAGCATGGCAGCTTTCAAGTCCAAGGAGCACCAAGAGGGCTCCACTCCCTAACCACCACCCCGGGGAGGCCTGGGCAAACCAAGGGGACCCCAGATGCACCATGAGCTCAGGGCAGCACCAGCGCAGCCTCCAAGACACAAACCCTGGGGCCAGGCATGGGGACCCCTGGGACCACCTTATCTTGGGGGCTTTAGTAATTCATCTATACTGAATGAGACTGGAAGTTGCTTGCAGCCGGCCTCACATCCAGCTCAACCCGGCACCAAGCTCGGCCCCATGCTGCCGGGGGCTGCAGGGTGCTTTGCAGGATCGCCGCCCCGCGGCCGTGCCGTGGGAACCCGCTGTGCAGCCCTGCAGCCCCAGACTTGAGGCTTTTGACACTTCCTTCCATTCTGCACCCGGGTTTCCGGAGTTTATCGGCCCCAAACAATGCAGCCCTTGCAAAGCACCTTCCCCATCCAGATAGGGCTCCGGCAGGCGGGCTGGCCGGGGCGACACACAGCCGGAACACGCTTCCTGCCATTGTCCAGAGAGGCTCCACCACGCTCAGGGACAAAAGGCAGCAGCAGAGCTTGCCCCAGGCGTCCCAGCGCTCCCGGCCACAATAAGCTCTTAAAACAACCACCTCCCAGCCCCGCCTGCGGGAAGGAGAGGAGCAGGGAGGCACACTGGGCATGATGGCGTTAAAAGAGCCAACAAAATGAGCCCCTCTGAAATGTTCCTTGAGGAAAAAAAAAACCAACACTTTGATGGATGCTGTGGACCTGCTGCTGAGGCCACCAGGTGCAAGTATCACCAGTGCTTGGCACCTTGGTGCTGCCACTGGAGGGGATCCATAGACGAACTGTACATCAGGGTCCTGCTCCAGAAACCTCGGAGGGTTTCATCAGACTAGTCAAAAGGCACAGCCCAACAAAAGTCCCTCCAGAGTGTAGGTAAGGGGATGGCAGTAGTCCAAAACCCCGTGCACGCGGTGGCCCAGCACCATGCCCAGTTCCTCTGCCTGCTGCAGCACCCAGCCAGCCTCAGTCCCTCCTCAGGCAGCTGGAGGGGCAGAGCACTGGGAGGAAGCAGGGGTACCCCAGGAGGGCATATGGGCAGGGTGTTAAGGCACCGGCCATACAGAGCCAGACAGAGCTGCTGTAGGTCTGGAAGTGGGAGCTCCAGGAGGTCCAGCAGCCACGCTGCCCTCACCACCGGCATGGGCTGCCCTGGTCTCTGCTCCAAAACAACCCGGTCTCATCTGCACCAGAGCAGTTTAAACCAGGAGGAGCTCAGTTTACCTCCACTGAAAAACATCCACCCAGATCAGCCCAGAAAGCGTGGCTGGGAGCTCTCCAGGCAGGAGTGGGGGACGTTCCCCAGGTCTCCCCCTGACAGCAAGCATGCAGCCCGCCGAGACTCAGCCAGCACTGCTGCAGAACTGTGTGCTCCCAAGCTGCATGCACAGTGGCACTGTGTTTTCCAGGAGACTTGTCACTAGCAGGCCTAATGGGACACTCTTACCAGACACTGACACTGCCACCACCTCTCTTGCACCAGTGCGGGTGTCCCTGCCACAAAGCTGTCATTTCTTGATAGGATCTGGGAGGGGATCTGAACCCCCCAGCCCACAGTTGCTGGCATCAGCCTCCACTTTTGCACAGCAGCCCCATCTGACCAGCCTGTCAGACTTGTAAGGGCTCTCAACAGCTGGCCAGGGACTCTGAGCCCAAAAAGTGCTCCAGGAAACAGCATCAGAGGTGGCTTTTCAAGCAGCATGAGCCTGGCAAGAAGAGGGTTAACCCCCATGACAGGTTTCACCCCATCATGCTGCCATGCTTGGTGGCATGCAGGGCTCCATGCCAGCCTCTCCTGCCAAGGAGCCAGCTGCTATGGAGCAGCATGCAATGTGGTCCTGCAGTCTGCAAGGTGGTCCCAAGCTGCACAACATAGTCCTGAGCCATGCAACGAGGTCCTGAGCTCTGCAACACGACCCTGAGTAATGCAGCATGGTCCTTAGCTAAGCAATACAGCCCTGAGTAGAGCAGTACCCACAGCCAGTGACAGAGATCAAGCTGGCGTGAGATTGGTCAGGCACAGCAGGGTGCTGGGCCAGCACCACAGGAAGGCAGGCAGCTGCTTTCAGCACCCAGCCAGGCTTTGCCAGAGGAGAAAAGACCAAGCAGCACTTCTCATGCACAATCTTTGCAATGGCACGTTGTTTCTTGCAAAAGTACAGCTAAGGCAAGCTCTGCGCTGGGGAGCACAAGGAGCACTCCAGACAGCCAGGCTTGTGAGCACAGGCCAGCCCCATGCAGAGCTCCTGCTGCACAGCCCTCCTCTGCTCCTCCCTTCTGCATGTCAGAGTCAGAAATAGCTGATGACCTCAACGTTTTTCTGAGACAGGCCCTCCACAATGGTCAAAGCCCTGCAAGAGGCTGTCCAGGGCAGAAAGCCACACTGCTCCTGGCATCCCTGAGCACACCGGGGACTCTGTCACCAAAGGCTCTCTGGAGCCTGGCTTTTTCCTGTCCCCACCACCGCAAGCCACAATTTGCAAGCTCAGACACCCGGGTGCACCTCTCCCTCCACTAATCTCAGCAGACAGCAGCTCTCCAGGACATGGGACTCTGCAGGATCTGGACACAGCAGTGGGAGATGCCCACACACAGCACCAGCACATTGGTTCTGGGTGGCATCCCCTGGGTGCTAAGCATCTCCCAGAGCTGACTGCCGGTGGCAGGGACCTTCCTGGCCCCTCAGATGCCAGCTTTGCCATGGCCATGGAGAGAGGGGCCACATGCTGGGACACCTCCACCCCAGGAGCTCCCCCATTGCCACAGCCAAGAAAGAGCCAGCTGCCCCACAGAGCCAGCACCGGTTCACATACCTTCCTGTGGCCTGAAAACAGCAGGGTGAGCTGGTGGATGGAGCCACCATTTTTGGCAAGCTCTTTCTTGAGGGTCCTGGGGGAGGGCAGGGCCCAGTGGCCCTTGGTGTTCTGACTGTCCAAGCAGTTGAGGGTGGTGTCGGAGGTGAAGCAGTGGCTCTTGGCCTCCTGCAGCAGGCTGCCCTCGCTGTGGGTCCGGCGCCGCAGGGAGCTCTGTACACTCAGCGTGTAGACAGGCTGACAGCCCGATGTCTCAATCATGCTGTTGCGCTTCGCCTCACTCCTCTCCAAGTAGTGCTCGTTGTTGTCCTCCTCATCATCCTCCTCATCCTCATCCTCCTCTTCATCCTCCTCCTCGTCCTCTCCATCTGTGGTGCTGCCCACTATGCCCACTGTGCTCTGGCTGAAGGTGCTGTCGAGCCGCAGCTCGGGGATTACAAAGGCTGGCAGGGAGCTGGGTTGCTCCTCTCCCTTCTCAGTGGCCACTGGCTGCTTTTCTGCCAGGAGAGGATGCTGGGTGTCTCCTAGAGCATCCCAGGGCTCAGCCGGAGCTGGTGCCTCTGCGGCCAGAGGAGCATCACCTGCTGCCGCCTTCCCGTCCTCTGACTGCATCTGCCCTGGCTTCTCAGCGTCCGTCTCCAGCATCTGCCCAGAAGAGAAGATAAAGAAGGATGAAGGCAGAAGCACCCCAGATCTCTTGCTGTCCACCTTCCTGGGGAGCCTTTCCACTCCTTACGCCCCAACCACAAGGTTGGCATCAATTTGTACAGCCCAAACAGTGCTCCAGTGGGGTGGGACAGCATCGTCCTCATGTTCTCAGGTCGTGGCAGGTCACCCATGACTCCCACAGCACCCAGTTCTAGTGCTGATCTGGTGGCTATGGGGCAGGAGTGGGATGGGGCCACCCAGCTCCCACCTCTAGCACCTGGCAGCACCAGCAGGTTTGGAGGAAAGCAGGGGGGCCGGTGGTGGGTGGCTCAGCGTGGCAGCGCAGCCGGTGCAGACAGGCTCGGCTTCAGCCGCAGAGGCAGAGCCAGTAACATCATCCTTACCCCAATGGCTCCATCGTCCCCTTGGGAGCTGCTGGGGGGGCTCAGGCCTGCAGAGGTCTCCCTGAGGTCAGCAGAGTTGCAGAGAAAACCAGCAACTCTTGTCCGGCAGCTCTGGCCCCTCCTGCACCGCATTATTAAACATAGAAGGGAAGCACCAGGCTCTGCTCATCTGCAGATTGTCCAAGCTCTGCCCAGCCATGGCCATGAGTGGCTCAGCCTCCCTGACCGGGTGCCCTGGCTGTGGGGTTTCCCACGGCCACCCCGCTGTGCTCTGTGCAGATGTGGCCCTGCAAAACCACAACCGCTCCTACCAGCCCTGTTTGGTTTTTTAAGGCTTCAGGGCTGTTTTTTGCCAGCTTTCCTCTGCAGCTGGGAAAGGCCTGAGCAAGCTCTGCCCTTTCAAGGGGAAAAACCTGGAGTAGCCTAAGGGTAAAAAACCTACAAGGTTTTTCATGAGCAGGGGGTGCCTGCAAGGAGCTCCTCCCTGCCAGAGCTGGGTCCTCTCTTCCATGTGATTTTCCCTTTGCACAGAGCCCATCTAAGCCAAAGGGGCAAAACTAGCTCAGCAGGGGAGAAAGACAAAAGCAGAGAAAAGTCCTCCCTCTGGGAGGCAATTCCCACCTACACAGACCCTGTCAGGCTGGGGCAGGCGTTATTATGCAGGACCAGCCCCAGGTACCAAGTCACCCAGAAAAAATGTCACTGTATGCCCAATTAAGATTCAAGCATTTTCACAAGCCCGATGGCAACCAGAAAACTAGAGTTAACAAAGCCACCACCCCTGTATAAATTAGGTAGGCTTCAGCTTCAACAAGAGCAGCAGCCCTTGGAATCAGCCCATCCAGCCTCACATCCTATTGGGAAGAGGCACCCAGGGAGCAGAAGGAGGCTGTATCCCCATGGTGGTCCCAGCTTGTAGACACCTGCAAGTCATCCCATGAGACAGCCAACCCACTGCTAAACACCTCCTCGCCCTGCAGAGCCAGTGCACATGCATTATAACCTGCCACTGGATATCACCAGGGAGCTGTATGCAGATGTTGGGCTGCAAAAGCTGCTGTCTTCCCCAGGAAATACCCTGGAGGTGTTTAAGCCCCAGCTTCAGCACCATCTGCTCTGCAGAGCTGGCACAGAGACCGCGTGGCACCCAGCAGCATCCTCAGGCACCCGTCAGAGCTAATGGGTCCAAAAAGCAGGCCAGACTTCCAGAAAGATGCTTGAGTTCAGTGCCGCAGCCAGCCACCTCCTGGGCAGCACACAGAGGAGCTCACCCATGTCCACCTGTGCCTTGTCCTTTTTTGTCATGCCAAAAGGGCCCCCTTTACAGCAATGAGCATTGAGAGGACCCATTCTGTCCCCTTCCAGCCTGACTCGCCACAGGTAGCGATTTAGCATCAGCTGAACTGCCCCAGTGAGTCTGAACTAAAATTCAGAGACCATCATGTCCTCAGCCCCATCTGTGACATCTGCCCCATCCCCAAAACAGCTGGATTTGGTGGGAGGCACAAAGCAAATGCTCAGTTTACCCCATCTTTGGGGCTGTTTCACACCCCCCCCCATGGTAATTTCTTGTAAAAAGGGAATTCTTCCAGACTTGCCATGCAAGGATGCTATTTGCACTAGCATGTTTTAATGATGCTGCTTATGTCTTATTTGTATTGCAATCACTGTCATCATTATTTCATGAAATAATTAGAGGAAAAACCCATGAAGCCATCAATTTTCTCCCTGCAAAACCCTCCCCCTTCCCAACAGCTCCCTGTCTTGTCCAGTCCTTCTGCTTAATATTGCTGGTTGCCTGCATTAGATAAGGCCCTAGAAGGAAATGAACAGGGTCCTTTAAAATGAGAGACATTTGGGGATTAAATTAAATCCCTGTGGTAATTCAATCAGAGACTCTGCTGCTCTTCAGTGGCATGGAGGGTATGAGCAGAAGACTCACTACCAAGCAAAGTTTCCATCTCGAGTTCAAAGCATCACTAGGGCTGTGAAATCCTGTCCTCACAGAAAGGGCTGTGGCTGAGCTCTGTTAAACATCACCTGATAGCGGGGGAAAGACAGGGAAGGAAAGCGGCAGTAATGCCATCACAGCCAGCCAACAAGCTTGACCATGGCTGGAGACACCAAGGACTTCATCAGCACGAAATCAAGGACCACCTTGCTGCGCAAACCTGATTTGGGCCAGCAAGGACAGGGATGTGACCAGGTTTCCTTCTCACCATCATCATGGCCAAGGGACTGCCGGAGGAGGCAGCAGATGGAGGCAGTGCTGATGCTGTCTGAGGAGGGAAGTGAAGTCCTTCCACCACAAGGACTCATCCATAACATCCCGTGGTCTCGCTGCAGTATGGGTCCCTCTCCTTGGCCAGCAGCAGTGGCTCAGGAGCCAGCGGCCAACATCTGGATCTCTCCACCCTCAACATCTTGGTCTCACCGCTCTCAACATCTGTGTCTCCTTGCCCTCAACATCTGGGTATCCCTATCCTCAATATGCAGGTTTCCCTGTTCTCAGCAACTGCATCTTCCCATCCTCAACATCTGGGTCTGCCTGCCCTCAACATGTTGTTCTTCCCATTCTCAACATCTGGATTTCCCTGTCCTGAGCCAGGAAGGCCTAGAGGCTTTGCTACATCCTCCCTGGAGGACCTCACACTTCACTGTTTTGGCTTCTATCTCAGACTAAGTGGCCAAGGCAGCATGTCCCAAGAAGGGGAAGAGAAAGTAGTAGAAAGAGCTGCCTCCAAGCCCCAAGATGACTATGAGGGGCTAAAATGGGAAGGAGGATGATAGGTCTGAGATCAGAGCAACAGCAATAGAGTCCCTAATATTGATTTCTCCATTGAACAAGCCTCAACACAACCCAAAAAAGCCAAACAACATTGCCCTGCCTGCTCCAGCATCCTCAATCTCTGCACCTGTAACCTGCTGCCTGGACTCCCTCTGCCTTTGGGCATCACTCACTGACTCAAAAGTTTACTTGAAACCAAGACAGGGAAGAAGTACTGCAAACCCTCTGCTCTTCAGTCTGTAATTTGATCAGGTTTTTTCTAGTTGCTGCTAGAAACTAAAACTGTTCTAGTTTGCCAGCAGAGCAAATTTTGACAAACAGATCTGGGATTGTCAGCATGGCCTTGACTTCTCCAGCATTTCTTTAAATAACATGCCCTTTCTGGTGGCCCACAGCTGGGACTTCCAGCTGGGAAAACACCAGCCACAGAGACAGCACAGCTGAGAACTGAAACCTGCACTGGTCTTCCCCTGGTGCTGCCAGCTCTCACAGTGCCGTGATATGTGGCATTGCCTTAAACCCCCAGCTCTGGGAGATCAGGGATTTTTTTGAGGCTCTCAGCTTTGTATTTCAAAACCTCTGCTCCTCACAGTCACAGAGCCACTGTGCCTCAAGTAACACCTGGACACAACAAAATTGAATTCAGCCTTTCTTAGCTCCTGATGTGGATGCTTAGGTTTTGCAATGCACATCTTTCTCTTCCTGTAATACTGGGAAAGAGGAGGCTAAACACGCCTAGGAGAACTGCCCTGCACCCAGGCAGCTCCTCAGCCAAAAGCAGGGACTGGGAAAAGCAGGAAAGTCCCTGCAGGTAACAGACTATCAGACATTGAGATGAGCGGGAGAGTGAAAGACGCGCTGCTCTGACTGTGCTCTCACCCCAGGAGGAGCTAATGGACCTCCTGAGATACTGCTGGAAGAGCTGCTCTCACAGGCTGTCCCCAGGCTGCGGCAGCCTCATCATCCATGCATTCCATGGAGAAACCTCTCTGGCTCCTGCTGCCCTTAAATCTACGTTTGCTCAAAGGTGCCTCACCTGTCCCCAGAAGCATTTAACTCCATGGGAATGAGACCAAGTCCCTCTCCAGAGGGATTTTAGGGAGCACGCAGACAGCTTCACTACTGGCAGTGCGCTCCCTGTGCAGACGTGACATCCCTCCCCAGGGCAGATGGGATGCAGGGAAAACAGCACCTACATCACCCAGAGAAACTTCAACATTTCCAAAGTAGGTTTTTCCTAAAGTGGAAGAAAAAAATTGCAATTTCAGTTCTTAGCATGGGAGAAACTGTGCCCAGATCCATCAGGTGAGAAACTTCTAACTCACCCTGTGAAGCACTACCAAAACCATTGATGATGAGCACCTTGAGACTTAAAAAGTGACCGCTAAGAACCAAGTAAGTACATGGCTACAGGAAGTGGTATCTAATACACACCACAGGGCTGAGAAGAAGAAACTGAACCCAGAAATGCAAAACAGAACTACTGAAACTTGAGAAAATTTTCATGGGAGTCATTTTGAAAGTGCTCACAAGGAGCATCCCCCAAGCAGCTCCACTCCTTGCCCTCCTTAAGCCATGGCAGCTCTGTGGGGCCGGCTGGAGCCCAGGGCTCATTGCACAGTGGGGTTTTCTACCCATTCCCTGCTTCATTACTGAATTGATGAATAATTGATACAGAGCAATTAGTGTAACAGCAAAAGCAAGCACAAATGTACAAACCCAAGCAGCAGGATCCAACAGTGCACTTGGGCAGGGCAGTGAGGGTGAATATATGCGTCCAATAAGACACCTGTGGTGGTGTGAATGTTCATGCCACCCAAAAAACCCTGGGCTTGAAACAACTCAGAGCCCTGGAAGAAGAACTCCTCTGCAGGAGGAAATGATCCCGTGCCAGCAGCCTGCACTAATCCTATTACTGTCATCCCCAATTGATTGATCTGCAAACGGGGCCTGACCGGGGTATCACCCAACCCTGATGCTGCAGTGGCTGTACTCTGTGCCTCCTCCCAGAGCTGCCCTGCTCCCTGCAACACAGTGGTAAACAGGAGCCAATGCTTAATTGAGGTCAACAGCCTTGTCCATAGCAGAGGGCATGCAGGAGGGAGCCTGGTCTGCAGGTGCAGCTTGCACCCTGCGTTTCAGTGCAACCACACGCTGAAGGTGTTAGCAAACAACCTGGGACAAAACCTCCCTATGCCATGTACTTCAGCCAAGCAGCTGGAGTTAACATAGACTTGCTACTGCCACCGAGCTGCCAGCCCCAAACCACAGCTGCCCCGGCAGTCCCAGCTCCAGACCCCCACCTGTCCCCTGCCCAGTGTTCTCCATCCCCGCCAAGCCTATGAGCATGCACAGAGATCTGATTTCAGTGGCAAGGGCTGAATTTGCTGGTTGGTCCCCAGAGCCAGTAAACGGAGGGTATCCAAAAGGCTGTAAAAGTCCTGGAGCAGAAAGCCCACGTCGTCAGCACACTGCAATGCCTCTCCCACAGCAAGAGCCAGCCAATACAGATGGCACAGCTGTACACAGCCCAAATTTGCAACGGAACCTCAAGAAGTCCCCGTCACTACAACCACCCCTTTGCTATCCCCAGATGCTGCTTGTTACCATCCCTTCAAGCCCAGCGTGGTGGCAAATGAAGCTGGGCAGGAGCCACAGGTTCCCCAGGAGACAGCAGGGACCAGCCCAGTGCAGGAGTGCGGGGACACCAGCACAGGGAGCAGAGCACATGTCTTTGATCTAAAAGGACATCAGCACTCCCAACGGTGCTGTGCTGCTTCCTCGACATGCAGCTGGATCCTGCCCAGCGAAGGGTACAGCCCCCAGGTTTCAATCTTTGAAAGCAAAACCTACCAAATCTGGGCTCTCAGTTGCATCCCAGCTGCATGGGCCGAAAGAGCGACATCTCCCTCCGGCATCCCTGGCCCCAACATGTGCCCGCAGCCGCAGCTCAGCAGATGCTAGCGCAGTGCTTGGCTCTGCCTCTGCAGTTATTAATGTCCATGTCAAGCGGCAGCTGAAGCCGCCCCAGCCTCTCCCAGACACCGCTCCCTCATGCCCCTGGTGCTATTTATGGCTCTGCTAGCAATCCCTGGAGGTACTATTACCTGCTGATAAGAGTGGACCACTGCTCTGCCTTGAGGAAGAGCTATGTATCACCCTGAAACCCACCACATTCACTTTTGCAGCTCCCCTTCTCCTGCCCTGTCCTGCCCCTGAGCGACACCAAGCTGCAGACTAATTCCAGTGCTTCCTGCTAAGTGAAACTCTACTGCAGGTTTGCAGTTGGTTTTTTTTCCCAAACTACTTTCTATGGAAAAGCGATGGCTCTGAAGTGGGAGATGCTCTGCAGAGTGGTGCTTTGCCGTCTGCACTGCAATCCCCTATGAGCAGCTGTACCCAAATGGGCAGGGACAGGGAGAAAAAATACACAGGAGGGTGTACAGTCTCCATCCAGGGGACAGCCCATGCATGACCATCTGCCCCTTCTCTTCTCCTGCAAGGGCCGGTGCCCTCTTGTGACACACTCCCATACACACCAGGCTGGGGATCCGACTGCCTTGGCTGGACATTTCTCCTCCTGGTATTACGCTTTATTGACTGAGACAGGCAAGTTGCCCTGATGGCTACGGAGAGAGAGCACGGGGGTGGGGGGGTGCACAGCCACTGTCACAGCCATTTGCCTGTGTTTATCTGCACCCACCGTTTGCTGATGGGTCCTCACTGCCGTGGTGACAAGCTGTGCTTGGCTCTCCTCCAGCATGGACTTCGGGCACACACATGTCCCCCTGCTCCCAGCCAGCTGCAGGTTCATGGACACTCCCAGAATGGAGCAGGGGAAATGTGCTGCCTCCTCTTCCTTGCAGGTAGCCACAGCTTTGCAGTGGTACAGGAAATGTAAAAGCTCCCTCACCCGGTCTCACTGGACACAGACCTGAGCTCAGCTACATGATGCTGTCACCAACAGCAGCAACATGGCAAGGCCACCCCAGCAGATGTGGTCAGCACCTATCCTGCCTGTGCTGGTGAAGGGAGCTGGACCCAGTGGGTTTTGTGCCTGATCCCTCCATGAGGCCACCTGGCTGGCTGCAGGTCTGTGGGACATGGGCACACAGCCCAGGGATGTCACCACATTGGGGGTGCCCAGCTGCCCCTGAGACTCAGAGCACCCCCAGCCCAGGGTCCCTGGCCCCTCTCAGCCATGAACAAACCCAGCCACCATGCAAACCTGCACACACCCACAGCACTGTGTCCATCATTTTGGTAATACAGCTACTGTCTGCAGCCTCATCGACCCAGGTAACCTGCCTCCACAGGGTGAGCACGGTGGGACCCAGTGCTGGAGGCTAGTGAAATGACATCGGGGTCATAAATATCCCTGGCAGTAAAAAAGCAGAGGGGTGGGAAAGGGGGAGGAAGGAGCGGATCCTGTCATTGGCATTCAGCTCACAACCCTCAGCATCCTTTCCCTGCCTGGGGTGACACAGTGCTGGTCAGCAGGGGAATCTCTCTGCAGGGTTATCTGCAGGGGTAGAGCATTGTCCCCTGTGCAGGATGAGGGAGGTGACAGCAGGAGCCGAAGCTGATGCATTCAGCCACTGCAGAGCCATTGCAAAGGACACGTCCCAACATCACTTACAACAGGACCACGAGGTCAGCACTGGAAGCTGTTGCTGCTGCCGGCACAGATCATGGTATGGAAACAGCCACTGAGAGAAGAGGACCTGGCAGAGCAGCTCTGCCTCCAACTGGCACCAAAAGGGCCGTGGCCAGAGCCACACACAGAACAGAGGAAACCCAAATGGTACAAAAACCAACACTGATGGCTCCAAAGCCAAATGCAACCCTCCTACAATTGTGCTGTCAAGCCTTGCCCTGCCACTCCATCAGGAAGTTTACAGGGCAGGACACCAAGCCTGATGGAAGGCCAGGGGACCCCACGGGGGCAGGATGAAGCCATGCCTCCCAATCCCACACCACTCTGGGAATCACCACCCAGAGCTACACCACTGTGCCTTCCTGCTCGGGAGGGATGCAGGAAGGATCATTGGTGCCGCTGGATGTGGCCAGGAGAGCATCGTACAGCACCAGAGAAACAGGAGCCAGTGTTTTCCAGAGGGGGGGGGTCTGGTTTCCTAATGGCTTTAGAATCTAGCTAAGCAAACGAAAAATAAAGCTGGAGCTGCAGCTCTCAGCTGGCCCATCTGCTCCATCATCTCTCCCCGCTCACTCCCAGTGCACACACACCTTGGGAGCCCGTAGGCCAGCAGCACTGGGTCCGAGAGAGCAGCTGTCCTGCGCTGGCAGCCAGCAGCACCTCTGTGACACCTGGGCCAGCACCAAGAGCCAGCAGGACTGGAAACTGAACTCGATGGAGCCAGGGTTTGGTGCTGGGGAAAATGCTAAAAAGCCCAGTACCCCAACCCAGCATCCCATCCAGTCCCATGCAAACATCCAGGCGAACCCTAGCCTCCTCAGGCTTTGTGCTGTGTCCCTGTGCTTAGGACTGGAAGCCAACTGATGTGCAAGAAGGGAATGACAAGGTGAACGATCAGCCCCAGGACCCCTCAGCACTCATCCAAACCCACCTACGCTGCAGGGAATTAACAGCCAGGCTACTATTTGAGCAGGACATTTGAGACATGCTTTGAAGCCTCACAGGGAGCTGTAAAATCTCCCCATATAGCCTTTGATGCCCTGATTGCATTTGGGTCTTGTTCCCATGAAAGAGGGCTACAAACCAGCAAGAATATGGCTCAGGATGGATCAATCCACAGTAGCTCAAACTGCATCTACTTCTTTTATGTTTGCAGCCTGCTTCACACCCACTATCTCTTCAACTCCTGTCCCAGCTGAATTAAAGTCAACACATTGTCCTCCTCTTGGCCTGTCAGGTGCTGAGCATGAGATCCATGTGCCGCCATGCATCAAGGTCACCAAAGTGGATTCAAGGGTCCCATTCGCTCTGATGGCATGGGAACCTCTGGCAGCGACAGTTTCATCCAGAAATTTAAGTGGATGGATCTGAACTAAACCCTGACTTACAGAGGGACAGTGTCTCCGGTCCTGCAGCCTCCTGAATTCATGGCGTTACTGAAGCAGCCTTTAGCTGTCCTCAGTAACAAGTTTTTCCAACTCAGGGTGAGAGCCAGGCTGTGCTCACTTGCCATGGAACAACACTTACTTGCTTTACTTCTGTAACCTGGCTCATAAATACTGCCAGCTGATGCTTTAACCCTTATTGGGGCAGAAGAGACCTCAAGGTTTTCTCCTCCATTTGAGCACCCTTACAGCACAAGCGAGGTGCTGGGAGGGTGTGCAGCCAGGACCAGGCTGGCCCTCTGGGTGCTGTTGTGATGTGCTTAGCCCTGCCCAGCCTCTCACATTGGCATCGTGGAAGAAAAGCAGGCTCTGATGAAGCTCCAAGTTTCCTGCACCCTTGGCCATGCCCTGCCTGGTCTGGCCCACAGCAGCAGGTGAGCAGGACCACCTGGAGCAGAGGTGGCACAGACAGGGCTGCAGATTCCCAGCCCAAAATGGAAGGACTTTGGGCCAAAAACAAAGCGAGAAGGTGCAAATTCCTCCCCTCCCTCCCCATCAAACAGCCAATCGCACTCTGACTACACTCCTGCTGAGTAAAGCACCCCATGAATGCTGGATCAGAGAGAGAGGTTCACCCCACTTGTCCCCAACCCAAGTGCTTGTCACGGCCACCCCAATGCCAGTGACCCCTTGGTTGTGCCAGCTCAAGGGTGTACACTGCCGCCATCCAAATGGGAAATGACCCAGTGTAAAGAGAAAGGGTGTTGCTGAAAGCAGCAAGGTGTTGGGGAACAGGGATTGCAGAGGGACATGGGTGCACAACAGGGTGGGTGCCTGGGGCACACCAGGGTGCCTGGGGAGAGGAAGAGGAGGCAGGGCATAGGACAGAAGAGGGGTCACCCACGCTCACCCTTCCCCACACTGCAGGTGCTGGGGCCAGTGCACGGGGGAGCACAGCCACCCCTCCGCCTGCAGCTCCACCACAGCAGCCCTCCGCAGAGACCTCCCCACACCACCGCTTTGGCCCTGGTTTCCATCATCCCTCGATTACACACTGTTTGCTCTTGTTGACAGCACATTTACTTGCACTTGTCAAGCACGCTGTAAATAGTGAGAGAAACAGTCCTGCCCTTCCTGAACAGAGGAAGAGCCAGGAAGGGGCTGGCCAGTCCCTCCCGGCCATGCACCCCAGCACCAGAGCCAGTGCTGCCAGGAAGGGCCAGGGTGCAGGATAGGTTCACGCCTGCTCGCACCATCAACAGCCATAGGAGAGAGACCAGCGGACGGGCTTTGAAAAGTGCTGAGGAACCACCACCTCCCTTGGGAAACAAGGGGAGCACCCATCCTGGACTCCCAGGCCCAAAGTCCACACCACCAAGTGTCCATAATTATTTAGCTTAAGGATAATCTACATCTTTCAGGTACAACCAGCCATCATCTCCAAGGTAATCTCAGGTCGTGGTGTCAGAAGGAAGAGTAATCAGCCATTCTGAGTGTGGAAGACATAAAGAAACAAGCAGTGAGAATCAGATGGTCATAGCAGGTTCATTATAAGCAGAGTGGTGTGCCACTAATCTTCTCCCTGGCAGCCAAACCAGCTGGATCAGCTCCAGCCCCTGGCGCCTCGTCCTTGCCCCTGCTCTGCAGTTTGCCATCTCCTCAATTGTGCTAATGAAATTTGTCGCATTATGGACAAATGGGCTGGAAACAGGACCAGTGCAGTGATGCAAGATGTAAAAAAGCACCATGCTCTGCGCAGATGGTCATTATTCAGCCCAAGGAGGCAGCCTCACTAACTCAATTAATTCATAAAGCTGCTCTCACTATAATCACATTGCTGCCGCTGTGGTTCCTCACCAGCCTCAGCCCACCCCCAGGCTCCATCCTTGGGGATGTTTGTTGCCAAGCTGGGTCACCCTGGTGATGTGTTTTACAGATCCTCGCTCAGCACAGCCAAGATGCAGCCTCCCAGGGCAGACCCAGACCCCAGGACGAGAGCAGGGAAGGCTCTGCAGACGGAGAAATTATCCACAGAACAACTCTGTGACCTGCTGCAGCTGGCAGGACAGGTTCATCACTCAGTGAAGGCCAGCCAAGCAGGGAAGCCACTGGAGGCCCACCTCCACCATGTCTCCTGGACATCAGGGCTAGAGAGCTGGACCACACCGACAGCCATGGTTATCCCTGGATCTCCTCCTGCACTGACTCTGGCAGGAAAAGCCCACTGGGAGCATGGCTGGACCATCACAGCTATATCCCTCATGGCTTTCTCTTCCTACATCTCCAGAAATGGATGCTACATGCACCATATGCTTGTGTCTCCCAGAAACTAGCAGCTTTGCTCTAAAACCAGCTACTTTGAAAGTAGCAGCCATGCCAACACGGGCCCCATACAGGGTGCATCCTCCAGGCTTGACACTTGTCCTCCCAGGAGACATTGCCAGGGGCAGTGACAGCTCTGCAGAGGCATCTCCCTGAGCCAAAATAACCTTCCTGCCCTTAGTGCAGCCCCCCGCCCCCAGGTATGGCTCAGGGGACCTTGAAAAACAAGAGGTGCCATCCCAAAGCCCAAAATTTTTCCGATTTCCCACAGCTCCAAGAAATTGGCACCATGCAACTTGCCTCCATCAGTTCAGCCAGTCCAGCCCCTCCTCTCCAGATGTGCCTGTCCTGCTGGGAATCCTCTGCCCCATTGCAACTGTCTGTTCTGGGAAGGACTGAGGGACAGCACTAACAGTAGCATTAACATATTGAAGGGAGAGCTCTTCCCAGCTTGTGCACTAGCGCAGCAGCCGCAGAGGCTGCTGAGGAGCTGCTCTCTGCTCAGACAGTGTCCCTTTCTCTGGCTCAGGTGCACAGCTGGCACATGGCACATCTCTGCCTGGCACCAAGGCTGCACCAGCCCTTCGCTGCCATCACACGGCAAAGCCCATATACCCTTGGCTGGGCTCTGGCCACAGTGAGGTGAGCTGCCTTTTGCCAAGTTGGAGCAGTTTTGAAGGCTTTGCAAATCAGATTCCTGTTTGGAGCAGAAATCAGCCATGCCAAGGCTGATATTTCCAGCTTAATTTGTCTGTTCACAGAGCACAGACACTGTTCTGTTTCTTTAAATAGCCCTAGTATCAAATGACTTGCAAGCAACAAGCAAAGCTAATGGATCCCTTCTCCCTTGCAAGAAGCAACTGATTTTCTCAGCTCCTGCCTCCTGCTGCACCGGCATTCCCAGACATCCGCCCCGACAAACCAGCTGCAGTGTAGACTGGTCACAGAAGTCCCAACTGCAGCTTGCCCATGTCAGTTTTCTGCCGGCAGCCCAGCCCTGTGTGCAGCCACCCACCCTGCTCCAAGCTTGTACACCCACCAAGCATCCTTGCCTGTCCACTCAGGAGCTGCAGCCTCACACAGGGCTGGTCTTCCTTCCCCATGCTGTTCCTTCTTGCATTTCAGGATCAGGTTTGCTTTAAAATTGCATCCTGAGCAGTTTATACCTTGCTGGGATGGGCGATGGTGCTATGAACTCAATTAAGTGCATGGTGGTAGCTCTCACGCTCCTTTTCTCCCTCCTGGCCTCACATCCCAACAGTGGGATTTCCATCAGCTTTGGCAAGCTGAGACAAAGCCCCCTCGTCACAACCTTGGAGGGCCCACGCTGGCTCTCTACTGCATCCAAGTAGCACCCTCTTGGCTACTAAGGCACAGAAAAGCCTTAGAAAGGTTTGTGTTGTATTCTAGAGTATTTTTTCACCTGTTCAGTAGCCAGGCTCCTTCTATAACTTGGGGAGCAGACACTCTCCAGGGCTTTGCTCTGAGCCACAGGGCTTGTAAATCTAGCAGAGAGCCAAATTCCCATACCCTGCCCTGAACACAAAGTCTGGGGTGCGGAGGGCAAACAGCAATATCACCCAAAAACCAAAACGGTCCCACATCACGTGTCATGATGGAGAGATGCCAACATCCCCCCTTTTAGGATCTATTTGAGATGCTCAGATTTGACCATGTCCCTGCACAACTTCATCCCGGAGGATCCCCCAGCCCACGGCTGGATCACACCCAGCTGAGAGCAGAGTGCTGCCAAGCTCCCAGCAGCAGCCCCATCACATGCATCCCCCCCATGCCAAGCCACCTGGGACCCCTGCACAGGCACTGTGTCATGCCAGCAAGACACATTGCAGGAAAACAAGAGACATGGCAGAGTCTGTCCCCTCATTGAATTAGCTGCCCTGGGCTGTTTGCATTTCTAGAGCTTTAGTTGGTAACTAGGTTCGCAGGCTTTGCATGTTGTTGCTATTTTAGTATGCCTGAAACGTTCAGGAAAAGGAATCCAGAGGCTCTGTCTCCTGCAGAGATGTTTGTGCTGACCCAGTTTGGGACACTGCAGAGCAAAAGCCACATCGCTCTGCCTCCAGATCCAGGCGGCAGCGCAGCCACCTGCTCCTGCTTTTTGCCCGCACGTACGCCTGCCTTTGAGCTATGCACCAAGGCTGTATCCACACATCGATGTGGGGCAGGAGCTGCTCCACCACCACACAAGGGGAGGTATCCAGCTGGTTTTACCCCCAAGATTCCCATCTGCCTCTCTTAAAGCTCTTTACACACAGCACAGAGTGTTTCTCTTCTCCCAGAGCAATGGGTCTCCCACCAATGGTCGGAACCCAGTCCTCAAGGGATAACTCCAGCAGAGATTGCCACTGTCCCAGACAACTCTGTGGTGGCAGCCCCAGCCCCAAAGCCAGGCAGATGGGAGGTGTTAACTACATCCATGCAGGGCAGGCATGCCCTACAGTGCTTCAAACCCATTCCACGCACACATTTATCTTGCCAGTGCTGCTGAGACAATGCTCTCAGGCCAGGCTGAAGCTCTTCAGTGTGGGAAAAGTGCTGGTGCTGCCTTGCAAGGTATGAAAAACAGCAGTCATCAAATGACGCTTCTGTGCTTTGAAGCCATCTGTGGGGGGATCAAAAGCTTGAACCCATCTGAATGCACACAAGGGGCAAATCTCTGCATCACTACTCCCATGACCTCAGCCTTTTAATCAGGACCCAGAGATCATGGCCTGAACCTCTCCCTCTGCATTCAGTCATGCCCTAGAGCTGAGCTCTCAGGGAAGGCAGTACACCGGCTTGCATGGCCTCAGCTGTCCAAATACAGATGCTGGGAGGCGTCAGAAGCAGCCTGCTTGCTGGAGTCTGCCTCGACTTGGGTCAGCGGATGCAAATGCAATAACTGCTTCCCTGAGCAGGGCAGGAAGCTACAGATGCAGCAGTGCCTGAATACAGACTCACTCCTCACCTGGCAAAAAACAGCCTCCAGAGCAGCTCACCTGGCAGGAGCATCACTAGAGCAAAGCCTGCGCCACAGGCACAGCCCTGCAATGCTCCGAGCGGGGTTTTCAAGCTCCCACATGGGTCTCTTACCTTGTTCTCCATAGGAGCTGATGCCGGATGTTGCTGCTTGGTGATGTTCTCAGCCAGACACCAGCAGATCCTCTTCTTCTGCTCCTGGGAGTAAGCCTCCAAACTTAATAAGCACTCTGACTTCTGACGTAAAGGAAACACAGGCAGAGAGAAGGTCATTAGCTGTGTGTCGCAGGCCCTGGCTTTGTTTGCAAACTACTTGCTTCCAACACACTGTATCCGATGAATGTAAATATAACAGGAGAGCTCACACCACTGTACTGTGCTCTGGGCACAAGAAAGCAAAATAGACAGGCTTCACAGTGGCATCTCCTCCAGAGAGAGGGTAAAAGGCTGCTGTGGTGCAGAGCAGCAGACCTCTGCTTTAGTGAGTGGGAGCAGAGTGGTAAGGCATGGGCAAAGCACCAGCAATTCTGCACCCTGTGCCACAACAGTGGAAACGTGTCTATTAAGCTAATTTAGAGGGTGGAAATTGCTCTTTGCTGTATGTAAACATTAATGAGGCATCATAGCATGAACTGATGAAAAACAAGTGCCTTTTGGGCTGGGTGGGGCTAGGAGGAAGGCAGACCTCAGGAGAAGCTCCAGACCAGCCTCGCCTGTTCTACTCCTTACTTAAAGCACGCATTGGGGGTTGTTTTGAGGATGATGCTCCAGCTCTGGTCAGGCACTGTCTGTGAGAAACATGCAGTGAGGAAGGAATTAAGAGAAATGATGGGAATTCATCCCAGCTGAGCCCACCTCTCCTCGTGCCCTATCCCCTTCCCTGCTCACATCCTTTTTGATATGGACCTGTTCCTCTTGGACAGGTTTTCTCTAGGCCAAATCCCACTCATTTAAGAAACCTTCTGACCAAGTTCTCTCAGAAGGTGTCTCCCAGTCCTTAAACTGCTCATCTCTTGTGCTAAAAATTAAGCACCAGTAACATTTGCTGCCCACTGGGATTTTGGAGGTTTCACTTTAAAAAGGGTCCAGAAATGCCCATGGCTGGGTCATCACCTTCTGTGGCCAAATAGGAAAAGAAAAAAAAAAAAACAACAGAACTGCAAAGAAACAAAAAAGAGTCTTCCACTAAAGGGCATGAAAAAGGTCTGTCATTTCCCCCTAGGATTTCCTTCCAGAATGGCAGGACTCCAATAGCCTGTTTTTCCCATAAAGGTCAGAGAGAACTAAGGAACTTGCAGCTTTGTGACTCCAGAGAAAACAACACAACCAAAAGGGGAAATGCTTTTTAGTCACACCATTTAAAACACTGTTTTCATTGGATGTCAATTCATTCACGTTTAATCCAAAATCCCTACTAAAGAGGTAAATAAACCAACTTCCCACGTCACCTCTAGAAAAGGAGATGTTTAGTTCAGTCCTTTGTCCCTCCAAGGCAACTTCCAGGAAAGAGATTTGATTTTTCTTATGTCTGGACATCACCACATCTATTCCTACAGCAGAAACAGGCTTAAATATTGAAAATGCATGCTCAGGCTTACTGAGCACTATCAAAATGGAATAGAGGTTTGTGATTCAAGGACGCAAGGTGGTGGGGCTCCCCCTTGCCCCCCAGATCCTGAGTTGCAGTGATGCTCTGAGAATTCCCTGGAGCGTCACAGTGCTCTTCTTCATGCCAGATATCTCAGTCTCTCCCAGTCCCATGCCACCAGATCAGCAGGCTGTACCACTGTGATATCCACTTGTCCCTAAGAAGGTACATAATCATTCCTACTCTCAGAGGAGTGGAGGGGTACCAATCTGCCAGACTGGAAATCTGGGCTGGCATTTCCCTGCCCCACACTTGGGGCCAGAAGTGAATGACAGCAAGGACTCAGCAGAGCTTAAAAGACATCAGCACAGCTGCAAGGAGTCCAGTGCCCACACTGATGCTGTAAATACTGCACACTCCCATCCCTACCGAGCTTCTGCAATTCCCTTGGCATGAGGCTTAAAACAATTCCAAGAATGTCTCATATCCCCTTGCTCGTGACAGATGCACAACTCACCTAGCCCTGCTCTGCAGCCCCTTGCTGATTCAATTACAGTCTCCATCTCTTTGATTGAATTTAGCATAAAGTGATGCTCAGCCCACACTGGCTGTTGAGAGCAAAGTGCCCCTCTCCCTTCCACTTAGCCTCAGCAAACTGGAGAGACTCCCCAGCCTCAGCCGCCTGGGAATATTAAAGCCAGGAGAGGAGATGGTCCTCTGGTCCAGAAGTCAGAGGATAAACTCAACTGCCCTGATGTGTGTCCTGGGTATTGTGGGTATGGCTGAGGGGGCACATGGACAGCCAAAATTGCATTTATCAAATCTGTACATATTTTACTATCATTTCTGTACTACAGCAGCAAGATCTCAGCACTTTATTCCTTCACAGTGATATTTAACCTCTCCAACACATATTTCCCAAGGGAAGAGCTCTGTTTCTCCCTCTTTCATCAACTTGCTCCCCCCAATAATGTTCAATAGTGTTGGGGAAAGAGGCAGCCCAATCTGCACGGCCTGAGCACCCCCCAGCTGCCTCTAAAGCACAGGCTCCTGCTTACAAAAGTCCTTTGGACTCCAACCAGATGGAGGCCAGACATGTGAAGGGCTGATGGTTATATGGGATAAAGCTCTACCGGTGGCACGTGTCCCTGGAGTTCAGCCCCTGCCAAGGGACCAAGCTGCCCAGCTCAGTGCTCCTGCGCACCAGGGAGGCTGGAGCAGGGAGGTCAGCTAACACCAGGGCTGCGTCGTTCCCTGCGCACGCTGCCTCGCTCAGGGCTCACTCTGGGAACTGGCCTCCCCGCTATTGTTTTCATTCAGGGAGGCTGCTGCTTTGCCTGCCAATATTTACAAAGAGAAAACAGGGTTTAATCTCACAGTGCTGGGAAAGGAGGATGCAGATGGCATGAAGGGGGCGTTTGCGACCAGATAAAGCGAACGACTGAAGTGGCTGCCAGTTGCTTTCTGACTGCCTTCACCCCAGCATTTTGAAAAACATGTTATTGCAGGTGTTGTGCCGACTGGCATGGGAGTATCTGGGAGCCTGCACCTCTGGGGCAGCACTGGACCCTGCACCAGCACAAGACCCCACAACAGTGCTGCCTGTGGGAGAGCAGGAGGAAAACACAGGGCATGTATCACAGAGGAGGACCCAGACTAGCCAACACAAGCCCCACATGGGCCCTGTTACAGCCAGGGATAATCTGCAGGAAAAGGTTCCTTTTGCTCCACGGGAAAAGCTCACCCCTGCAGATGCTCTCCCAGGCTGAGACCCAGCCCCTCCATGTCCAGGAGCTTGGGGAGATGACAGGCAAGGGGTCTGGCCAAGCAGAGCTCCTAGTTACCCCAACAGACACCAATCAAAGAGGGATTGTTGGTTCTGTAGCCCATAGATCAGCCAAGGACCACCCAGAGAATGGCACCACATCACAGGAGGGGCCTCCAGACCCTACCCCACGCTGCAGCCATGCCCCTCTGTACAGAACCCAGCGCAACAGCATCTGGTACACAAGTGTGGCTCTACATGTCACTGCAAAGCTAAGATAGAATAACAATGAGCCAGATTCAGCCTGACGCCTCCAATGCCTTGAACTCAGTGACCAGCCTAGCCCAGGGGCTGTTCTGATCTTACTGCTGCCTCCCCCAGCTGTGCTAGGAGACATGCTCCCAGGGGGTGGTCAGGTCCAGTGGATGTTCCCCGCACAGATCAGGGGGATACATTTCTGCTCCTTTCCCCAGGCTTCTCTCCTCTGCAGGGTTTATGGCAAAGTGGATCAGGGACAGGGCTTACAGCCCAGCTCAGCTCTGCCCAGCCCCTGGCCTCGAATGTTCAGAGCATTGGTCCATAGCCAAACCCACCAGAGATCCCAGAGGGGAAGTACCTCGGAAACCGGCTCCAGACTACAATAGCTTTTAAATTGCAAAGCAAACCTTCCACCGGTGAAACAGCAAGCCCAGGGAATATCCTGTGCACAAAACATAGGCAACTGCTGGCTAGTTATTTCATGACCCACAGAGCTAGGTCTGATGAGAAAGTTCAGTTTGCTCCTGTGCTAAGCTGTGCTGGGGGGGTGCAGGGGACCATGTATCTTCCTGTGGTTTTTGGACTGCTGGGCACACTGGTGTTGCCCAAAAACCAAATGCTGGCAGTAGCAGCAGGGGCCCTATTGAAAGTTGAGATGACCAAAAGGTGACAGGATCTCACGGGTGCTTGAGCAGATGATGTGCACGGAGCTGCCAGTCGCAGGGATCAGCAATCTCTGCAGAGAAGTGTGGCTCGTTGCTTTGTGGCTTCTTTTTAGGCCAGGGAGGCTCCATAGGTGAAGGTGAACAATGGATGTGCCCATATTTCCTTGTGACACCAAGGGCTGGCTCTTAGGAAATGGGTTTTTATTGTCCTACAGACACCCACAGATGAGGAGAGACACCAAGATATCAAAGTTGGACTTCATGGTGCAGAGCCACCAGTGGCTCCAGCTCACCCCAGGCCAGTTGGACCCTGTTGCATTGCAATGCTGCTGCTAAGGAGGGAGAAGATGGAGGAGCAATGCCATGGGAGCACTGCATCATGGCATAGCCTGGAGGATGCTAAGCCTCCAGGAGGAAAAGCCAGCCTGAAGAACCTTTTCCACCCACTTTGGAGCAGCCAACGAGGACACAGGGCTTGGTCTGTTTTCGCAAGCCAGCAGGTTGTCCTTAAGTGGCTCATCAGGTAACAGCCTTCACAGAAATCCCCAGCCCTGAGACTAGCCAGGCATGGAGCTCCCAGTGCAAACACCACCCTGGCAACCAGAGAGCAGGTCCACCACCTTCCCATTCTGCAAACACCCTTTCCTCTCAGGCAAGAGGGCTCACTCAGATCTAAGCAGCCCCAGTGAAAGTAACACTAAGGTTACCCACCTGCTGCAAACACAGCCCTAGAGCTGTCCATTCCTCTTCCCCAGCAAAGCCCCAAAGAGAGCAAGTTCCAGCCTGTGCAGCCAGCCCCAGGGAACAGCAGTTTCCCTCCAAAATCATCCACTGGTGCCTGAGCCTTTTTAAAATCTCTCCAGTACTGTAACCACATCATACCAGCTCTTCTTTTTGCCAACATCTGGGAAATGTGACCACAGAATTAAAGCTGGGGAAAAAAATTAAGAACTCCTGCTCCAAAAAAAGCACATTTTTTGGTCATCTCAACGCTCAGATTCAGGTTGAACCGTGTAAAGATTCACAAAACCAGGGAAGCAGAGTGCCTCTGTTTATCTGTTTCTCCAACTGGGACACGAGCACTCCCTGCTCTGCCTGAAGAGACCTGTACTGGGAGCTGTCATCGCCCAGGAGCTGCCCTGTCCCCAGGCTATGGGTTATGCCAACCCGGGGCTTCTGCTACTGGTATCATTCCACATCATCTAACCTGGGTAAATGCACGCTGGCAGAGGAGACAGAGCCCAGGGGTCTGTCTGCACAGAGGAGCAGCCTGGCCACCAGCTCCAGAGCCATCACTTTGCGTGCTCTGACTCCAGGTATGCACCAGGAGACCACTGGCTTGAACCAGATGAACGTTTCAGTTGCAGCTAAAATTTGGGGCATGTCATGGGGATTCTGGGTAGGCCTTGCATTTCAGGAATGTCTCGGCATTTGGGGTAGTCTGCACATGGCTCATGTCACAACATCCTTCAGAAGCACTTTTCAAAATGTTGGCAGTCTCAGTCTAACATTATCCCACTGCACCTGCAGTTCAGGCTGCAGCTTGGACTTCTCAGCATCACACAAAGAAATCCAGTGGCTGGGACCTGCCATTCTTTGGATGGAGGAAAATGGAAACCTCTGTTCAGGAAAGAGTTCAGCTGTTGCTGTAGGCATGACATGGCAGAGGGATTCAGCGTGTGCAGGCTGAGCATCCAGCTTTCACATGAGCTGGGTGACTCAAGGCAATGCGTGCCTGTGTGCTGCAGCGCAGGACACAGCTCCACTTGGTGAACCTCTCCAGCATCCCAGAAATGAGCCACTGCTTGTGAGACATGGAGGAAGCAAAGGAAATGTCAGAGAGCGGGAAAGGATTTTTTCACCTGGTAACATCTCCTGACCACCACCATCAGAGTGGCTGGAAGAGGAGTCCCCCCTTACACTGAGTAGGACTGAGAACAGGAAGAGGAAGGCAGAGGAATACACTTCATGTTCCCTCAGTGTGCTTCAAATTTGTGTAGTAAAACTGGCAAGAGCAGGCAGCAAGAAGCGCATCTAGATTTTCTCTACTTGAAATCCTTAGGTATGACCAATCCCAACACTTCTAGCCTTATCTGCAGTGCCCGCTCCACCACGGCCCAGAGGATCTTTCACCTTACTGCAGTACAACAAGCCCTCTGACAAATAACAGCCCACAAATCTGACAAACGTCATCTCTTTTCTTATTACAAATTAGAGGTAATTGAGATTCACTTTCAACAGAGCACGTAGTCCACTTCGCAGACAAATGCTCATCCCTTCTACCTTCTTCCATCCTGCACACAGCACTCTATGCTAGCCGACACTTGATTTCCTCTTACCAGGAATTTAAACTCCAGCTATACTTCCACCCTGCAGTGCTCTGGCATCTGCTCTGGGTGATCGTCGCAGCACAAAATTCAGGATTTTGTGTTCTGGTGAGGCTGAGGGACTCCTAAATCAGTGCTCTTTCTTGTAAAGCATCTGTGGTTAAACACCTCCTGCAGCAAGTTGTGTTGGGGTCTCACAGACCGTGCCCTTTGGCCAGTGCTGCTTTGGGGTCAGAGCTGGGCACAGCTCTTGGCTTCATGTCTCATACACAGCCTCGAGGTTTTCTGAGCTCATGTCTCTAAGCTGGCCTTTTTGTCATTGCATTTTGTGGGTATTTTCTTCTATTTGAGCACCAAATGTATAGATGGAGCATTTGAAAAGGAGGGATCAAGACATCTTGCAGGCTGCTCAAGCCCTGCCAAGGAGCAGAGTAACCAGGATGGGGGGAAACCACAACAGCAGAGCCCAACCTGGGGCATCAGATCCTCCTTAATGCTGGGGAAAAGGAAAAGGGGAACAACTCCCTTTGCTTTGGCCCCCTGGCAAAACCATCCTCTTTCAGTTGGAAACAAATTCAATCCAAAATGCAAGTCTTCTGCCTATCACTGGGGTCAGAGAACAGAGGAATGGAAAAGTTGACTGAATCCCAAACTTTTATCATTACTGATGCCGTCTTTCTGCTGCAGAACCTCATGGCTGCTTATTATCCCTCCCCCAAGAAGCCTTTCTCAGTCACTTCTGACCCTCACAGACCTGTGTGTACAGTCCTTTTTTCCCCACAATCACATGTAAACACATCATCAGCTTTCCCCACCTTAACAACTCCCACTGCTTTATCACTGAACTAACCTCCTTATCATCTCCTACTTCCCCACATTTCAAGTTATATGCACACTTTATCAGGCATGATTTGCTGGTTTTTCATGTCAATGATGACTGTCTGCAATTAAGCAAGAGCCAGGATTCCAAGGCCTCCCTGGCAGAAAAACCCTCACAGAAGATGATGTTGAGGTTTCAGACCAGAGTTTTTAACTGTTTATTAAGCACCACAGCAATTTCCCGTCTTTCCAGGTTTTCAGGCCATGTGTTGTGTCATATCAAGCCAAGTGCCTGTGAGGATGTCTGCTCTAGTTGTGCTCCACCTGTACTCTTTATCTCTCTTTCATTAATAATTACTTTTTAAGTTCTTAAATAAAAAAACTAAACTAAAATTCACCTTAGCTGTTCACTTGGTTGCATAGGTTTGATGTCACACCCTGGCCAGCCCTTTTCTTTATCACCAAACCATCTGCCTAGGTGCCC
Organism: Pandion haliaetus; assembly: GCA_013401275.1. Classification (NCBI taxonomy): domain Eukaryota; kingdom Metazoa; phylum Chordata; class Aves; order Accipitriformes; family Pandionidae; genus Pandion; species Pandion haliaetus. The sequence goes on from VYZV01033914.1 coordinate 81,523, forward strand.
TCTAGATCTGCCAGGACAGTGCCCAAAAAAGCTCCTTGCAAACTCTTCTGATAACATGTCCAGAACAGCTGACTTCAAAACTATCCAGGTGTATAATATCAGCCATGTCACAGTGTGTCCCTAAGCCTTTAAGTCCTCTGTACCATCACTAAATTGCTTTTCCAGCATTCAGATTTGCTGTATGGAGACAGGAACCTTGGTTCTCCCTGCTCTTTCCTTGCAGGACAGAAATAGGTAATGCCACATCCCTAAGGGTGTTAAATTAGCAATGCTCACTCCTGGCAGGAACAGAGAACACTTTGGGAAATTAACTCTCCCAGGGAGCGAGCTGGGATGTCTCCAGTGAAGACTATGGAGTTAAGTACATTGACACAAGCTACAGTATTGCCCCTCACTACAGTTGTGGGCCCTTTAAAGAGCATGTGTTCAAAGTGCACCCTTGCCAGCAACCAGGACACAGCTCAAGGACACAAACAGGAATGAGGCCCATGGGGGACCCTATGGGTGCAGAGATGTGTCCACATAGAGCCAGGGCATGGGGGTGGGGGTGGGGGGCAGGCAAGAGGGGGGATGGTGTCATTTCTCTGACACTTGTCTAGAGGATCGCCCATGCAGAGTTAGGATGTGCATCTCCAAGGCAAAACAAGATCAAGCATAGATTCACAGCATTAATTTGCTCAGGTCTATAAGTGTGCTTATTGCCGCAGGTCAACAAGTGGCTACTGGAAAGATTTTCTGTTGGAGCAGTTTCCCAAGAGAAACTCCAGTGTCTGCAGATGAAAACTTCCAGAGAAAAAGATTAATTTTTTGCTAGTGCTTTTCAAATTAAAAATGTACCAAGCTATTTGATTTTAAATCAATTTGGTCTGAATATTGCATTCAAATCAAAAACTTCTAACAATGCAATAAAACACTGATCTGCAGCTTCCTAACAGTAGGATATTTCCGGAGCAGGGAAGGGTGTGAATACAGCCCTGGACCACATTTATGTCTCTGGACTGGCTCCCTTGTGAGGCTACCAATTCCCACCATGCAGTAAATGTTTTCTTCTGACAGGCTTTACACGTGTCATCACAGGAGGTGTATGTGCCCTGCAGGCAATGGCAGGCAGGGAGGGAGAAAACTGGGCCAAACTCCCACACTCCAAATTCTCTAGCATGCAGAAACGTGGGTCCACAGTGAATCAGCCCAAAGCTTTTACAGGCGGGGTCTGTTCAACTGATTTTAAACTGGTCCATTTGTATTTAAAACACTGAAATGAAACATATGCTAGACGAGGTTTGTATGCATTGGTAGTACTTTTTCACATAGCAGTTGGCAAACAGAAAAATTAGACAAGCTTCCAGGTATACATAGTATTCCTCAGATCAAAAGGTACCACCTTCACTTCCAAAATCCTGGCTTGCTTATGTGCTGGGACTATCTCAGCTACCCCATGATCACCACAAGGAACAAAACCACCAAGAATGGACAGCTCTGTGGAGAACCTTCCTCTCTGCATTCTTTCCAGCACCAACCTATATTTAGCCCTCCCCTTCCAGGAGGCCACATGCCCCACCAGGATGGAGGCCACCTGCACTTGGGACCTCCAAGCACTGCAATTCACATTCTGAAGAGCCTGTAAAATAAACACCCCTTCTGCTGTAACCTACACCAGGCTATAAAGATTACCATTTGCTATCTGACTGTAAATAGCCAGAATGCACAGGACGTAAAAACTCTGTGGAGTGATTTATTTACACACGGTTAAACAGGATGACTAGCAGTAGCTTTTTGATGATACTCCAGTTTCCCTGAAGGTTGGAATTTTCTTTCTTGTTTAAAATAAATTAAGCAACTCACAGACATTGAAACATACTTTTATTTTGGATCATGCCAGATCTGAACACAAAAATGCGACCTTATGGGTCAGAACATTACTCACAAACCTTCCAGATGAGAAGGAGCAGGAGACAGCAGCTCAAGGCCTCGGCAAAGAGTTATTCCCATGGCAAATGCAAAGTCAGCCCAGCCCTTTGGGCTCCCTTTCAACTCACAGCAGCACTAAATACATTACTGCTCATTGCAGATGATTTGTGGGTAAGAAATAGCAGTACGAGAGCTTCCACCAATCTCCCAGGCCCCATCACGGCAGCAAAACGGATGTGTCTGATCAGATCATGGTGACAGAAGAGGTCAGATAATGATGACCACCAAATCCCCCAGACCCATCACCTCCACCCCAGAGAGGAACAGCTGTCAGAGCTGAGCCAGCAAAAGGCTCCCAGCAGGATAAAGCACTTCTGGCAAGCCCAGGAATGGAGCACTTGCTGCAAAGAGCAAGACAGGAGCATATCAGGAAGAGGAGAGACCTCTAAGGGTCACATAGGACAAAAAAGCCATGTCCACACAAGCATCCTTCCCTTATGCATCCTTATACAAGGCTTTCTCACTGCCACAGGCAGTCATAGGGGAGGGCATCAGGACAGCTGCATCTGCCAGCAGAACCCAGCCACAGGGCACTGCTGCGCCACATTGCTGGGACCCTGAGGGACCCCCCACCATGACTTCTGGCAGCCTGAGTGCAGCCTCAAAGCAGAGCCAGCCCCTCTCCGTGGGAAGCCATCCTTGCAGAGTCTTGTTCCCACAGTCCGGAGGGAGGCTGAGCCTTGCACCAGGGCAAAAGGAGGTCAAATAGCTGGCAGCATGGCACCCAATGGACACCACATCCATCAGGCAGTGGGGAGAGCCATGCTGGGCTGGCTCAGAGACCCTCCCCACAGCCCCATGTGCTGCTGCAATATGAGAGTGCCACTTCACTGGGCGCAAATCCCAGCTTTCATTTGACTGCGAGCCATGCCTTGAATCCACCCCACTGCAAAAATAACCTTAACACCACCAGCCCACTGAGGCATCCAAGCCCCCCACAATGCTTCTGTGTGCAGCCAGCCTGCAGGAATGCATTTGAGGGGGACCATCCCCTCCCTCCCATGGGCTGCCAAGACTTAAATCCTCCCGGTGACACCCCCACAACCCTGTCCCTAAAGTTTTCATCCTGAAAAGTGAATGCAAAGAAAAAAAGACAGATGACCTGAAGGTGACTCTTCTTAGCTTCCCTGCAGGAAGAATATGTTTAAGTACTCCCAGACTGGCTCCCACAACAGCATCCCATCATTTAAGAAGAGCTCATCTCTGTTTGCCTGAGGTCTACATCCACTGAGGACAGTTCATTGAGCCACACAACTCCTGCATTGCAAAAGTGAGAGGCTTCTGCTCTCATGCTTTAACCACCAGCCCATGTCCTTGCAGCCTGGTCACCCATTCCACGTGGCTCTCAGAGTTGTGACTTGCAGGTCACCGTTTCCCTGAAGAGCAGCTGTGGGGAAGTTGGGAGGGCACCATCATGCCCTGGCTCACTGCTGACTCACAGACATGTCCCCCTCTCTGCACTTCAGCTTCCCCTTTTGAACCAAAATTGCCCATTGCTGGAGAGTCTGATGAGACTTACAGTTGGAAGTACACTGTCCTCTTAACCTTGAAGCCAGCTGTTTCTATCTGTGCTAGGTACTCATTGCGCACACAAAAAAGCCACCTTCTCCCTTCCTTGCAGCAAAGACCCAGCCAAACCACGCAGCTGGAGAATCACCTGCCCACCTACACAGAGGCAGGATCTCACATCAGCCTGATCTCCCTAGCTCAGTGCACACCACCAGCCTCAAATCAACCCTGTGGGGTCTTTGAGCTAGGGGCTGCCCCTATGTCACCTGAAAGCTGTGGGCTTGGGTCGGAAAGCTCCCGCTCCACTTGCAACCTGCTCCAAAATAGCCCAGGCAGACAGGAGGAACAAGAAGGGATTTGCAAAATCCCGTAAGAGTGGCCAGTCCAGACCTACTATCCTCTGTGGGGGAACATGCATTTAGGAAAGCAAATGTTTCACATTTTCTAGCAAACTATTGCACTCCAACTGCAATGGATGTCACAGATCTCAATCACCAGAGCTGTTAGAGCCATTTAAGCTCCTCAGAAGAAAGCTAAGCACTTCATTACATCTTGACAAAGACAAGTCTTCACCTCTCAAGACCTCATGAAACACAGCCAGCTAGCTCTCTTTCAGTCACTTCTATTTAGGGGCCCAAGCCTTCTAAATTAAGTGTCAGGCTCTGAATGCATTTTTCCAAATGCATGAGAAAATGCAGGAGTGCCTCATCCCACTGTCAGGATGTCACTGACAAACACCTATTGCAGCCTTTCTGAGTCACAGCATAGGATTAGCTGAGTAGGGAGACATCACGCAAGTCTGACGTTACACTGGGACACGCACTGAGCAAGACACTGAGGAGGCAGCTCCTGCCCAACCACCCCAGGAAGAAATAGAGGAGACAAGGAAGGAACAAGAGGGAGATGTGAGAGACAACTTGTCAGCCAATGGTTATGCAGCAAGTCGTGCTTTGGCCCAAATCCCAGCCACTCAAGGTGAACAACTTTCATACTGAACATTTGCATCCAACTTTCACAATAGCTTATTATTCCACAGTGCTGCTTAGCAATGTTTGCCTTTCTCCTCTGCAACCTGGGGATCTTTCCCAAATCCAAATTTCCACCTCTGAAAACACAAGACCTTGAAACCAGGAACACAGTAAAGTCACTTGAAAAGGAAAAAAAGCTGCAGCATTCAGTGATTAGGTAGGTACAGTCACTGTGAACTGATTTTGCAGTCTCCTTGGCTGCTTCACGGCACAAATGTAACTGTGCCAATGTCTGAGGGATTCCAAATCTGTTTAGCGCATTTAGCCATGTGCCAGCCACATGTTTTTAGAGCTATGATTATATGTCTTTTAGATTGTACTTCCTTATTTTATTTGAGGGCTTCAAACCGGGGTGCTTGCAGACAAGAAAAGCAAGATGCCTAAAAAATAAAGACAAAACAGTTTTCAAGGAAATTGGCCCCCAGGCAAAAGAATCCCAGGATAAATTGAAAGTGAGATGCTGCGAGGAAGATCCACCTACTGTGCACAGGGGGAAGAGGAAAAGCAAACCTGTCTCAGTGCTGCTCAGCCTACCCATTCACAGATTCCTTTTAGCAGCCTCTTACTAATATATTCTGGCTACAGCCGTTACATTTCCTTTCCAGACCTCTGACAAATTAATTAAAAAGGAAGTTAAAATCAACCCATTCAGTGTTCCTTGCCCCAGCAGAAAGTATCAGTTGTTAGTATGTGTTCAGCTCCCACTAGAAAGTTAATTTGGAAAACAGCAACACTCACCTCTGCAAGGTAAAGGATGCAGAATTTCCGATCTTCTGAACCTATAAAGAAGAAAAAACAGGATCAAAATTAAGCTACAACTACATTTCTGCAAGCGGAGCCACTGGCAGAGGAATTGGCTAAGAGACAGCATTTAATGAATATTTATTGTTGTCATCCTACAGTACCAGGCTGTGATCTGGGAGTGATGTATGCTGCATCTGCAGGGCCATGCGCTGGGCAGGCTGCATTTCATGGTATCTTGCATGGACTTACTGCGCTATCATGGATTCTTCTTTGGGTTTGTCCCTTTGGAAAAAGGTTTGTTTCATTCAGAGGCCATGTGCAGGCTCTTCTGCCCAACCTGCCATCGCACATGCAGCCCAATTCCTTCCTGCGGGCTACAGAGGCCCTGCACTGCCCACGCAGCCATCCTGGGTACCAGGGTCAGGTCTCTCCCATCTTACCTCTCTGGACGCTTTGCTCCCAGGAGGACTAACCAGAGCAGCTCCTGTTCCTATGTCCTTGTTCATTCCCAGCTTCTTGCCGCAAGCCCTTGTTAAGGTTGTTGGTAGCTCTGGTGCTGTCTGTCCCAGCCTCCATCATTGCCAGTGGTTGGGGTCGGTGCCTCTCCAAGGAGATGGAGCCAAATCCCAGGGCAATGGGAAGTGGCTGACATGGAGCAGGGAGGAGAGCTCATCCTGCTCCATCGGCCTGAGGGCAAACTCCCCAAGCTCCTGCCAGCATGGCATCGCTCAGGAGACCTGGCCAAGGGACTTGCACTTCCACAGCTTCAGGAAAGGAGATGGTGCTAGAGGCAATACAATGACCAACATTGCGACCCACATCCTGCTAAATCATGGAGCAGCCCAGTACAGCTCCTTGTCTTGCTGCCAGCTATCCCAGGGGATGTGTTACGCTCCAGCTGCTCCACCAGGCTGGTTCCTGCAGGCTTAGCCTTCCTTGTACCCAAGAAAAAGGCATTCCTGAAGATTTGGCCTGTCTTTGATCCCTGCTGGTGAGACATGAGTGTCCCCAGCCCCAAGGGAAGCCAGCTCCTGGTGCATATCAGCTTCGCAGGAGGACATGAAGCTGCCACAGGACAGGGTCACCTCAAGTCTTAAGAAGGACACCCCATCTCCTGGAGCCGGCTCGCTCCTTTGTACCAGTGTGCCCTGCACCAGCTTTGCCCTTGATAGCATGCAGCACTACTGGGCTGCAGCTTTCGTATCCCTTTTAATGACATTATCTCTGTCATGAGATCAGATCTGCAGTCTGGGCATGGCTGCGGATCCTATTCAAAGCAGTGTCAGCACAAGCTCTGCTTCATTTCAACAGCCTGATCCATGCTAACAATGGGAACAAGCTCTATACAGTGATGGAAACACCCCGTTCCCCAGAGAAAAGCAATTCTTCTGCCACAGGCAGCAGCCCAAATGTCATGATAAGAGCTGTGACCCACTGAGGGACTTGGATGCCTCCTGAGTCACTCCATGGGCAATGTGAAACCCAAGAAGTGCAATGGCCTGGAGCCATTTTCTGGATGTCTCTTCCAGCTGCCCTTTGGGGGATCGCAGGCCTGCCTCCACTGCCAGCTTCACTTTTAATGCACACTGCAGGATATGGGCTGGAACATCACTATAGGGACACCAGGACACGATGCCACACCAGGATGCTGGAGCGCAGCACCACCACTGTGGATATCTCAGATGAGGAGCCCTTGTGTGTTTTCATTGCTCCACCCTGGGCAATGTGAGGGTCAGGGAAGCAGCCCGGCCCCAGGGCTGCCAGCCAAAGTGCTCCAGCACTGCCCTCCAAATCTTCACTTCCAGAAGGGGAGCAATGCTGGACCCTGAACGCACATGCTGAACAGGCCTGGCTGGGAGCCAGTGTCTCACCTCTGCACCACAGAAAAACCATTCACCGCTCTCCACGGCAATGGTTAAGCTCTCCCAACACCCTCTTCCATAAATGTCAGCAGGACCATCAGGGAGCATATTCCTCACGAAGCCAAATCCTCTGATGGGAACCCCTCAGCCAGTGCTTTTTCCCTCAAGGGAGGGCTTGGATGCAGGATCCGAGCCTGCTGCCAGCACACCACGAGTCCACCATCCTTTTCTGCTGCTTCTGCATCCCAAGTGGTCAGCAGTACAAAAATCACCCCATCTTCTCAACCGGGCTCTCTGCTCCTCCTTGCACCATGACCAAAGCTCTCCAGGCTGCCTTGCAAAGCAGATTACCGAAGACCAACATGTCACAGCTACTTTCCCTCAGGACTTTTAACCAGGTTTTCCTGGCTAATGTGAGATCCAAGTCACCCTCTAGAGACATGCACTCTCAGCAAAGAAAGGTGACATTGGAGTGTAATGACCCCGGGAATGACCCCACTTCTCTTGAGCCTCTGCTTATTCCTTCTGCAATAACAAGCGATCCCGACAAATCCCAAAACCATCAAAATTAAGTTCCCTTCCAAATTCCTCTTCATTGAGCTATGAATCTTGGCATTAGCAATGTCTACAACCAGCAGCTCCTGTCCCCTGTCCCCACAAGGCTTGCAGCTACACATGGCCAAGCAGCCCAGTGCCTACAGAACACAGAAAACAGGGAGCCAGCCTAGGCAGAGGAACTGCTTAAATCCCATTTTCTACCAGTAATTGCCATTAAAGAGAAAACAAATGAGAGGTAAGAGATTGGCTGCCCAGCCCAGCAGCTGGTCTTAAGGCAGTGCCAACCCCCAGCGAGGTGCAAAGCAAGGCAGGAGAGCAATGGCGAGCCAGGAAGGGCAGACCTGAGCGCAGATTTCAGCACAAACTGGGTTTGCCAGGATTTCTTACACTGCAGCTTTTTCCAGTCTCTGGAGGGTCAGGCTGGAGCACCGGAGCCTGCTCTGCCCCAGAGCCGTGCGATGTGCTCTGCTCATCTCCTGCACCGCAGATCACAGAGGCCACAAAAGACAAGGGGAGAGGCACAGCCTCATGCCGGAGAGGCAGCAGCCAGCCACCTGGACTAATGTGGGGCTCCATTCCCCACATGGTACTACATCCACACCTTTTTTGACAGCTGAACAGCACATACTCTCAGCCAAATTCAGTGAAATGCTAAAAGTAAATAAGGAGAAAAAAAAACTCACTTGAAGATATTTCAGTTTCTTCCTGATGTGTTGTGACAGGGACTGGCTTGTCTTTGAGAGTAACTTGAATCGTCCCTGCCCCAGGGCTGGGCTGCTGTGTGCGCTCAGCACAGACAAGAGGAGGGTGCAAGTTTTGTGGGGACACGTCCCCCTCTCTGGCTAAGCCTCATCCTGCACACCCATGCTGATGTGCAGGGTAGGCTTTCAGTGCCGACCAGGCTCTGCCTACCTCCCTGTGCAACCCAAGGAAAACACCCACTGCTTGCAGGATTTGGGTGATGCATGCCAGGCATTGGGTCAAAAAGATGGGGAAAGAGGGAAGATTGTTCTGCTCCCTTCCATAGCCTCCCTGCATGGCCCAGGGGACTGTGGTAACACCCGCGGCAAAGGCAGGTACCATTCTCCCCAGCCCCTCACACCTGCTCAGCGAGGACGGGACTGCATCCAGCACCCAAAGATTAGCTCACAGGGCAGGGTACTGTAGGGCCCTTGAGGCATGGAGAGAGAGGAAAGCTGTTGTGCACATCCAAACCTGGCTGCCAAGAGGGGACAAGATTCTCACCCTCTGTGGCACATGTCCCTGGGTAGGTGTGGCAGGGTCCAAGCCTTGGGTGCTTCCCAGCATCCTTGGGGCAGCAGGGAGAAGCCACAGCTGGGCAGAAGGCCCGTAAATCACACTCTTGGCCTTTGACTATCTTGGAGCTGTTTGCTGTAAGACACTGTGGTTTGGGATGTCGGGGACAGGAAAGCAGCACATGAAAAGTCCTTGTTAGCAGGACCCCAGCTAGGGATGGGGCTCACAGCCTGGGGGTCCTCATTCCAGCTGCAAAACAGAAGCACTCTTCTGTTTCAAAGCCAAGCGCACCCACCTAAGGGGGCCAGGATCCCAGCAAGGCGGCAACCTTCATGTGGAAATTCCCACAGTATCTAGCGAGGAAGCCAGCCCTGTCACACTGGAAACATTTGCCAGTGTGGTGCTCATCAGCCATGCTCAGCTTCTAAAGCAGGAAGACAGAGCATTGTAAAGCAGATTATACTCATTTGCTTTCACACAGTGCAGCAAGCAGCAGAAACAGGAAACATCACAATGGTCTTCAGTGTACCGGAGATGTCTCAATTGTTATACTCAGCAATACGCCTGTTCCTATTAATGTGCCATTCAGTTATTTAGAAGACCAACAGAAAATCCCTGCCAAAAGGGATGGACATCTTTTTGCTCGTTACACCTGTCTTTGAAGCAGCTCTGCCCAAACCAGGAGGGTGAACTGCCTGAAAACCAACTGTTCTGGATTCCTGGCGTATGGGGGGTGGTTCAGCACTGCAGAGACAAACACCCCCTTCAGAGAGGCTTTTTAAGCTATTCCAGACGTGATCCACCCAAGTTATTATGGCAACAAGGAAATAAGTGGCAGAAAACCACTCATGAAATTCAACCACTCTGCCTAAGGTTAGGAGGCACATTCCTATACCGAGCTGCAAACAGACCTTCATGCATGGAGCCAGGACCAGCACCGGGGAAGCTGATTTCTTCAGGGAGGCGAACAAGACCAGGGTTATTCAACAGCCTTTGAGAGCAGCCTCAGGCAGCATGCACACGTGCTCCAGGAGCAGATGCTGACCAACAAGCACTTCAGTGAGAAACAATTTCTTTCGTCTGTTTCTTAGAAATAAGCAGCACTGAGAACAAACTCAAACAAACCCCAGGGAAGCTTCAATGGCTTTTCTAAATGGCTCATGCCGTGGTGCCCCATCTCCCTCACAGTGGTCCTGCCCCCACCAAATAGGTCAGCAAATTAATCTGGGAGCAGAAATGTTGAAAATGGGAATTAACAACTGACAGGCAGCCTGTGGTGTCCAGCACAGCATTGCAGATCCCCAGCACTGAGGCTCACAACAATGCGGGGCACGTGAAAAGACGCAGCTCATCCACAGAGCTCACAGCTCAGCTGGGTAAAGTCATGGGAAGTGGCAAAATTCATCCAGAAAATGATCCCTTTGGAGAAGCAGCCTGGATCTGGATTAATCCCTTTTGGTCAGGGCCACGGGACTGCATAAAGATATCAGCTCATACAGTTACAGAGTAATCCGGGTTGGAAGGTGACCCTCTGGTGGTCTCTAGCCCAAGCCCCTGCCCAAAGCACCCAGATGAGGGTGCTCAGAGCTGTGCCCAGTTGAGTCCTGAACACCTCCAGGCATGGAGATCCCACACCCCTCTGGGCAACTTAATGTTTGACCAACCTCACCATAGAAAAGCTTTTCCTTATATCCAATCACAATTTCTCATGTGGAGTCCCAGTCCAGTGACACCCACTGCCTGCGCTCGAGGAGGAGCCAGGGCACCAGACCCAAGCTGACGCAGTCAGGCGACTACACAAAATAAGCCCATACCCAAAAGGCGACTGTGCCAAAGAAGGAACAAGGTGGGACTGGGCCCAGGGCCAAGAAGTGGCTCCACCATAGCAAATAGGATGTGGTAGAGCAATTTGTTCATTCCTCTTTTGACCCTGAGTAGCTAAAGGTCATCTTTCAAACAGCCTCAGCATTTCAACTTGAAATATCTAATTTCAAGTGATCCCCATGCCCTAGAAGCCCTCCCTGAGCCCTCAGCTGGATGTGAAAGCCCAGTCAAGGTGAAGAGAGTAAGGGCATGGCCCAAAGCCTCCCACCAAAGCCAGCGTTTGCTCTTTCCTCACCAATGGGGTGTGCATGGGAGAGGGATGCTAGCACAGGGGGAAAACCGTGGACAGCTGAAGGGATAAGTAGCAAAGTAAAGGTTAGTAGAGCTTAGCCAGACTCCCTTGGAGACAAACTCTGAACTCTCTTAAGGCACCATGGGTGAAACCTCAAGACTTCACTTCCCTTTCTCAGCCTCAGCAAGCCCCCGCTGTCAGCAGTGTAACACCAGCAACAGGAACAGCACAGCACAGCAAGACCCTGGGGAATGCCAGCCCAAATTCGTGAGAGATGCACCCAAAAAGCCCTGGAAAGTGGTGCTATCTGAGTGCCCATGAGGTGTCCCAGGAGATCGAGCTCCCAGCAACTGGGTTAATGCAGGGATGGGAAAGGGAGATGCTGGCCCTGCATCCCAAGGAAGGATGATCTGGCAGCACCAGTTGGATGGTACTGTTAAATACTGGAAGCAATGGGATAGTGGGGTGCTATCCTGCTGCTGACCAGAAACTTTATAGCTAGCAGCCTGAAAACGCCCCAAATGTCTCCAACTGCTGCTGCAGACACTCACCCTCCTGGAGCTTGACACTCTGCAGATAGAGAGGGTTCCTCAGCACGTTGCAGCGCCCAGGCTCATCCTCCTTGGTGAAGAGCAGCAGGTCAGAGTAGACAAAGAGGGTCACCTGGAAGCACAAGAGCAGCAGAGAAGAAACTATAAGGAATTAATCTCTTGGCACTGAGACAGTGTCCTGGAAAGGTCCTCTACCCCAGGAAGACACACCAGCCATGACAGGCAGCCCAGGCACTCTTTCTCTAAAGGGCTGATTGCTGCTACACCCCTCAGGGTGCTCCCAGCAAGCTTCAGACGAGGCTCCCCTGCTTGGCAGTTACCTACCGAGGGTTGTGGAGTCCTGTGACAAGAGGGATAAACCTGCCCGACAGTTTAATGCCACACAAACACACCCTCTTTGCTCTCTCATGTCACTTGCCATTTACATAAGTTATAAATCAGAGGAGTAGGAGGAGGGAATAAGTTGCCGACTAATCCCAGCACACTGTAGAAGTTGCAACCTAAAAGCTAACATGATCTCCTGGAACACACTCATGAAGGAGCTTCGCACTGTTAGTCTTTGTATGGCTCATTTCACCCCCTTTGAGAAAATAACAGTTTGGCTTTTACAACAGCAAAACCTACAAGAGCAGTTGCAGGGAACAAACTTGTCACCTTTAAACCACACTGGTGGGTGGAAAGCAAACACTGAACCAAGTGTCTGCCCAGCTCTGTGCTTGAGCAGTGACTTGACTCAAGTGTCCTAGAAGCTGCGAGCTACTCTAGAGCAGTGGGTGCTCACAACCCAAAAGGTAGATTTTGTTCTGCTTCTGGCTCTTGCCTGAGGTCCCTAGTTCAATCAGTACAGATTAGTGTGAGCTTTAAAATAAGAAGAATGAGCTTCTCCACTGTACTGGAGATCCTTGACCCAGAAGTCTACTAGGGTTGAGTAGCCTGTTGCAATCACTATGCCAGTAGCTGAGGTTTGAGCCTGGCCTGCTCTCCGGCAGAAGTTGGGGCATGCAGCAAAACTTAGAAGATGCCAGGAAGTGACTGCAATATGCCAGTGGGCATACTGGATGCTGGACCTTCTGCATACTGCCAAACCACACACTGCTCTCAGCACAGGATGCCACATGTGAGCCCATGGCTGCTTTTAACTGCTCCTTGGGATGCTCCCAAAAACCTCCCACAGCAAAGGGAAAGCTGTTTTGCAACACTGAGCGACAGCAACAAAGATTTTGTGGCCTTTTAGCAACCCTTTCACAAAAGCAGCAAACAACCCAGCATCCCAGGGTCTTACTGGGAGCTGGCACCACTGCCATCACCAAGTCACCCTCTGAAAGGTGACTTTGCTCTGGACAGGGATTGAGTCACTGTTTATGGGGATGCACTGGCAGTACAGTTTGTCTCCATGCCCAGCAGCTGACAGACACACATCAGGAGGAGGACAAGCTGGGTAACAGTTTATCACATGGTGGCAAGTCTCCCATCAGGGCAGCAGCATCTGGCTTTGAAACGAAAATCAAGCCCTTGCCACAAGTTTTCTCCTTGCTGTGCAAATTTATTTTTGTGGGATTCTTAATAAGCACAAAGCTACTGGTGTAGCTTTAATTGTCAGGGAAACCAGGGAGTGTCTGTTTTTCTCTGTATCGTTTGGAAAATCCCTTCCTCTGCTCTCAACACACTGTTGGCCCAGTGCTCACATTCACCCTCTTCATTACTTCTGACCTTATTGTATTAATACAAGGAATAACATAGTACAAACTGCACTATAAACTTTCTCCCATGCCCATCTTGTTCTAAAAGATAACTTTTCTGGGACATGTCTGGTGCCATCCCAGGTCCCTCAGCCTCAAAGAAGAGATGTTCAGGGATTTTGAGAATAGCAACTCAGCAAAGTGAAGGAGATAAAAGCATGATCTGCAAGTGGTCACGCTGGAAATGGAGGGAAGAAAATGAAGACCTAATACACACAGAAGTTTAAAGGGTAGAGAAAAAGATTAGAAGAATCAGCAGAAAAAAAATCACTTCAAAACCAAGCAGATTTAAATAGAGAATCATGGAAACAGAAATACACAAAAAGTATTTACACGTTACATTATGCTTTTATGGGAAGATGGGACTGATTCAGGATGTAGAGAAGACAAAAGTGGAGCCAGTGTGGGTTATGTCAGAGCATCTCTATTAGATGCTGCTTCCAGGAAGATGCTTGATTTTAGAGCAACTCCACACAAAATGGTTTATAAAGGTCCCCACACACCTCCAAGCTGCTGGGGGAAGAACATGAGGGTATCCCTTCCACCCACAAAGCCAGAGCCTGCCAAGAGCACCCCAGTGCTGCAAGGTCCAGGGCTCCAGTGGACCCTGCTCACACAGGTGGGATTGAGACCAGCTCTGTGGGGCAGAGCACTTACCCCACCTGCAGAGCTGAGCACGGGAAACTCGAATCATGGATGACCCTAAGGCAGCAGCCAGCAGATATAAGAGGGGAGGGCTGGAGTGAGTAATCTGGAGCTCTGCCTAGAATTGCCATCACACCGCTGACGAGCTGTAACATGTCTCTAACAGCCCTTTGCAAACAGATCTGGTATCTACCATGAAAAATCACAGGGCTCATAAAAGCAAAAGAGCAAACAAGAAAGAAACACAGTGCCTGAAGTCATCCAGGCAAGACACAAAATCCAGAGTTGCCCCTTGGAGAGTCAGAGTATCTTTGTATATGTCCCAGAACTAATTTTCTACCCCAAAATCAGAAAGAAAACAACTAGCATGATGAAAGGACTCCTCTGAAGACAGAGATAGGTACACCCATGTTATTACTAGCATGATCAAGGCCACATGGCAGTTGTCACACAGATCTTTTGGGGGGATGTGAATAGATTTTACAGGGGAAAAAAAGTGTTCGTAGAGGCTGACACTGATGTCTTGGACATTGTTCATCTGGGCGTGCTCTGCACCACAGCAAACAGCAAAGCTTCTTCTGCTGATAGATTTGACTAACTACAGAATATAATTGTCAAAGCATTGTTACAGATGGAAGGGTCATATTTAAAAAGTTTCCTAGAAGAAAACAAGAGAAAATGAAGGCCAGGAGGGAAGGTGGAAAGTAGTGGGCTAGTGTGCTTCCCCAAGATGAAAACAGGAGATCAATGCTGGGACTGCTATGGAACCCCACTGCAGGAAGGAGGAAGCGATAACCATGCCTTGTAAAGCAAAATATGGTAACAAAAACATTATGAAAAGGTGCCCAGAAATTAAGCATTGCAGCCAATGTACCTTCACTTTCCAGCTTAACCATAGTTAACTCCCTTCCTAACCCTGTCCTCTTTTGCTCATCTATGCACAGAGAGCCACAACCATTTGGGTTACAACAGGGAGGAGTTTGCATATTGCAAGTGCAGCAGTACATCAGCAGAGACACTGGCAAAATGGATCAGTGCAAACCCTACCTGTTTGTCCCAGTGCTCGGCAGGAAAAGCCTGAGCCAGTTGATGCTTCCTGAGACATCATCCTCTCCCTCTCTAGCAATAGTCTCATAGCCGTGCCCAGCAAAACAGAGGGAGCTGAGGAAGCAGAGGCAGGTCTTTCATGATAGAGCTTTCAGATGCCAAAGGAGAACATGTTGACGATCACCTGCATTGCTGGCCAGAGAATGTTGCCTGCAGCTGGCTAGAAAAATCCTATACTTCTTGGTGGGGAGCTCTTAAGACAAGTATCCACCCCCTAGGACTGAGCCACACACATTTTCTGTTTACCAGTACCGGATTCTTCTCCAGAAGAATTGGGTGCAACCCCAAAGAGAAACTCCAGTGATACCAGTATGAGGGTTGTATCTGCAGAGTTCATGTGTCCCCATTCATTCAGTTGAGCTAAATGGATGAAGCTTTCTTAATCTTCCTCATTTTTTTCAGATCTTGATTTATCCTTGTAGCCCTCTTGTGAGACCATCCAAATTCTGAGCATCCTCTGTGAAGCAGACATCACTGTTGGACTCATCAGACTAAGAATGACGCAGCTCCCCACATACAGGGTGGTATCACCCAGTCACTTCTATTCAGTGCTCCCCTGATGATATGCTTCAAAGTCGTAGCTTTCTTGGCTACAGCTTTGCACTGGCAGTTACTCAGTTTTCACAGAGACCAGAGCAATAGGAGAATATGATTAAAAAGTAATCCAGTTATGGCAGCTTTGTACATTAGCGCCTCAGTCAGCTGAGCCCCAGTCTAAAAAGAGAAGCAGTCTAGGCTTTTCAGGTGGGGTAGGTGCACATACACAGGCATGGT
The DNA here is from genome assembly GCA_013401275.1 of Pandion haliaetus. NCBI lineage: Eukaryota > Metazoa > Chordata > Aves > Accipitriformes > Pandionidae > Pandion > Pandion haliaetus. The sequence continues at coordinate 97,381 of VYZV01033914.1, forward strand.
ACTTCAGAGATGGGTATGAACTTCCCAGGTGAGGGAAACTTTACCACCCTTCAGTGATACACTAAAGCCTTTGAGTCATTGCTTTCCATGCTACAGCCCTAACTCTCCAAGTACAACCTGCTCCTTTGCTCCTGGATTTTTACTTCTGCATGTATCCATATTAAATGCATGTTCTCCGAGACTTCTCGGCAGTCTTTTAGCCCACAATGCCTTTACCCTCTTTTACCACCTCACACATTTTTTTCTGCCAAGATTATTGGCAAGGAATTTATACACTCAGGAAGGAGTTTATATGCTCAGCTAGACTTTGATGAAGATATACCACCACACTTGCCAAAAGGACATCCATGGTGAAGGCTTTAGCTGTCAACCTTGAAACTCACCTTGGCTTATCTGAATCAAATATTATTCTACCATGAACATCAGGGGAGAGCAGGCACTGAATACCTCAAGGGGTCATGCACCCACCCTCAAACACTAGCATAAGCAGTGGCTGTGCAGATGGGGAAATGGTGTAAAAAATGAGGAAGAGCAGGATATTAAAAGGCAGTGAAGAAGAAGGGACAGAGTAAGTGGGACTAGTGTGATGGAGGGAGGAGGTAAGTGCAGGTTTCTAGTATTCTCACCTAAATGAAAATGTCTAAAAAAGACTGAAAACAAGACCTTGAAACATCTGGCCAGGGAGTAGGGTTTTGGTCAACCCACTGCGTTCACCAAATTCAACCACCCACTGAAACAGGGAGCTGGCAACCCCATCCCAGGCCAGGAGTGCCAGGAACTTGCAGTGCAACACTGGGGATGACAGAGAAAAGCCTCTGGCTCTGCAGAGAAGAGCATAAAACCTGGGCATGCTGGTCCATGTCCTCCAGACTCCTGGCAGAGCTGGGGGCTTTCAGAGTTCCAGGGAGGACCATCCTGGTCTGCAGACGCTGCCAGGATAGCAGAAAAGAGAGCTGAGAAGGGGGTGAGCATGGCCTATGCTATGAAGGTTCCTCAGGGCTTTGGAAAGTTGCCTCCAGGTACTTTAGAGACAGACCAACAAGGACAAAGACTGTGTTTGACACCTTGTGCACAATCACCTGCACCATGGTGGTTCCTCTGGCACTCCGCAGGCTGGAGGGATTTCAGAAGACCATAAAAGCAGGAATTGCAACAAAGTCTAGACAGGATGTGATTAAGGCCTGAGTAAGGATTGCCCCAGAGGTAAGGTCAGGGAAAGGACAGATCCTGGCAAGCCTCCAGAGAGGTAGGTTGACTCCTTCAGGAGATGGGAGAGAGTTTGCTCAGCAACGAGGATGCAGGGCCTGACATGGAAACTGCCAAGAGAAAAAGATTCTGGGTTTTGGGGGGAGGATGTGGAAAGAGAGAAACAGGACCTCCATCTCCAGCCCCTGCACCTGGGCCTTCCTCTCTCGAGCCACTTAGCCAAAGCAGAATAACATACAGAAACAGTCCTGCAAAACACAGGAGCAGTGGTCCAGTTTGAGAGAAGCTGGGTGGGAAGAGCAGTGGAAAAATGGAAAACCACATGGAACAAGGAAGAAAGGACCAATTGGAAACAAGACAGCCTCTGTTTGGACAGCAGAGAAGGCTGGAGAGAGAGTAAGCTCAAGTCTAGCAAAAACAGAAGTCAGAGCCCTTCTGTACCAGGGGAAGCTCCATTGTGTCCATGCCATTTTAGGTCTTGATGGCTTCAGAAGTTTAGGTTCTTTTATCTCATAGGCCACCAGAACCAAAGCAGACACCCTTGCTCCGCTGGAGAAGGGGAGTCTCTGGCTTTCCAGAGAGACCTGCACTGATTCCTTGGAGCTCTGCAAAGCCTGCTATGACCCTGTGACACACTGCAGACATGAGAAAGCCCTTCCCCAGGGACATGGCTGATGTCCCAGTGTTGCTACCTACAACTGTCAGCTCCCAGCCATACGGGGCTCAGCACCACGCCTGGGTTCACACCCAGTAAAAGACTCTTGCCTTCCAAAGCAGATGCAGCCACATGCTTGTTCCCATTCCCTGCTTCTATTTTTTCATGACGCTTAGTCAGTCTCTTGCCTTGCCCCTCTGCCAGGCTTATACAGACATCACGGCCTCAAGGCACCATCATTCTCAAACACCATCTCACACATTCCTGGCCAGTGTACAGCATCCTGCCCTCTCCTGGCAGCAGCTCCAACTGGGAAATCCTCTTCCAGCCTCACGCTCATCCTTAGGGCATTGTAAGCAGAGTCCTTTCCCTGAGAAGTCCTCCTTCTGATCCTGCCCACAGCTGGGTCTCTGAAATGGCTAATGTGGCCATTTGGAGACAGAGCAGCACACCTCCTCCAAACATGCTTGTCCTGAGGCTCTCCATTGTCTAAATACGAACACCCCATACGCACACGTGCTCCACCCAGGCTGCAAACGGCATTAGTTATTCATAATTATTCCACATTTGGCTGCTACTACAGACATCTGAGTCTGACCTGAAAGCAAGCAACTCCAAACCACCCAGGAGAAGCATCCTGACTTCAGGCTGGCCACCATATTTCCAAGCCATTGCAGCACATGTGTTTACCTAATTTTCATTCATGCAGGTGCCCAGAAGACCCTGAGCAGCAAAGAACAGCAGGACAGATAGGGGAAGAGTTTTATTTACAAATCAGTGCCAAGTTTCCTAACTGATCATGCAATTTTTCTTGTACTTTGGGAAAAAAAAAAAAAGTGATTCAAGTCAAAGCAAGGGATGAATTACACATTGAAAACCAGAAAGAGAGAGAAGTCAGTTAACACAATCTTGTAATTTTGTACAGGCCAGCAATATGATGTGTCTCTGGGATTCTGCTGTTGGCCACCCAGAAGGTGTTACCTAGGAACTAAGATTAGTCAAGTAAAAATTCCTTTATGGCTCTGTGAAGATGACATGTTGTTCACTCCAACTAAATTAAAAGCAAAATTATTCTGTACAGTGGTGAGATTCTCTGAAAATGCCCCAAAAGAAATGGCAGTTTCCTCCAGCACTCATGAGCAATGCATGAGTGGGTTCTCCCAGCTGCCACTTCCCCTGTCCCAAATTCCAGGGCTTTGCAGACTTGACAGTTGGATGCAAGTGAAGCCAGCAGCAAATGTAATCAACACATCCAAACTCTGCCAGTTTGGATGTTGAAAGTTGTCATATACACAGGTTCAGCATGTAGCCAAAGCTTAGCTGTTTCCCCAGATTTCTAGCAGCCCTCCAATAACATTGCAGAAAAGAAGCTGAAGTAAGAAAGGAGAGGAATTTGGACAAGTGACCTGTTTCAGGAACTAAATTTCTGAAAAGCCCTGTAACAAGTTCTCTGTCTAGTTCTCTAACCTGGCACAAAATATGCTTAAACTCCCTCTTTCTGAGACTGCCAGTGGCCTCAGCTGCTGGGCTGTGACTGGCATGCATTTGCCATGTGCAGTTTCTTCTTAGTGAGAATGAAGGAAGACAAGAGAAAAGTTGATTTCTAGCAAAGAAGAGTTTTGATATTTAGTTTATCCCATGATAAACTGACTACAAGTTTTTCCAAATATCATATATTAATATAAGTACTGCACAATAAAACATTGCCCTTCTCAATCTACTATATAAGACTGCAGAAGAGCTTGTTTAGAAAGCTCAGACAACATGGAAAGAGTCTTACCTGTATAGCCCTGCTTCTGCTCTCATGAAGAAGCAGCTCCTCTGACAGAAGAAGAGTCCGGGCTGGGTTGCAAAGATCTAGGGGCTACATGTGAAAGGGGGGAAAAAAAAAAAAAAAAAAAAAAAAAGGAACAGTCAAACCTTCCACTAGAAGTGTGGTTTGCCAGAAAAATTTTCCGCCCACCAAACCCACTTTGTCTTCACTTTAAGCTGGAACTCGTTCAGGGAGAAACCACCCCACACTGTGCTCAAAAGGACAGAAAGTCTGCAGTCCAGCTACACGATAAAAAGAAAGTCTTACACTTAACACCTACGTCAGACTCATCTATAAAAAGACAATCAGCCACTTGCCTCTTTGTACGTTAACTGTTCTGCACAGTGTAGGCTTGGTTATGGGTACTTTTTAGCAGGAAACACAACCACAACAGTGGCACATTAGATTCTCACGTCCCTCAGAACAGAATATTTGCTACATGATCTTATGGATTACTCTCGCAGTAAGGTAAAGCAACTTTAAGAAGGCTGCCCTTTCTTATACCACGCTGCACGCTCAGGTCCCTAGTCAGTGCCTTCTCTGTTTAACGCTGGAGAAGACCAGGACAGGTTCAGTTGTCCTGACTGCAAAACAAACCCTGCAAAACCAGCCCAGGACAATCCCCCTGAGTAGCATGGCCAGCAGGCACATGAGGGTACCTGGAAAGGGGCCTTCCAGTATGGGACAGCGCAAAGCATAAAAACCAGTTCCTAAAGTAGCAGAAACACTCCAAACTCAATCCAAGACACAAGTTTTGGGAGTAAAGAGGCAAAAGTGCTAGTTGTGTTCCTACCAAAAGGCAAATTGTGCACACAGCCAGGGCTGGTGAATGCACTGGTGCTAACATGAATGGCCACCTGGGTGCCTTTGGGGAGGATGAGGTGAGCATAAGCCTGCCCCCCAGTATCAGCCCAGCCCTACATTTGCCCCCAGGCAGTCCACTGGCTCAGGCCAGAGTGATAGACAACACAGATCATGGGTTTCAGCCCAAAGGAAATTGCCAGTCTGAGCTGACATGACAGTGTCATTGCTGCTAGCAGGGGAGGACAGATGGTTCCCCAAAGTCTCAGAGATGAAGGTATTTATCCATAACAGACTTAAACATACAGGATCAGATGAGGTTTTCTGGGGTCCTCACCATATGAAGGACAAGATGAAGACACAGAGGTAGTTAGAGCTACTACCACCAAATTCAGGGCTAAGTTTTAAGAAAATAATTTAAGGAACTGGGGAGTGAGAACATCCTCTGTCAAGCCATTACTGCTCTGGATCCTTGTCCATGATTTTAGTGCTGGCCACCAGCTAAACTAAAAAAACTTTTGCTTGCACACCATAATTAACAACACAAAGAACCCACGGGAAGAAACCACATTGATCTTCAATTACACCAAGTTGGTTACTGAAGCCCAGAAGCTGGGATACGTTTTCCTGACTCAAGCAAGCACCCAAGGACCGGATTTGAAAGCTGAAAAGGGAAAAAACTCCAACTGAGAATTGTTTGGGCAGGACACAATTCCCTTTGAGAAAGTACCCAGCACTGTGCTGAGTACAGCCAGCTCCAGAGGACAGAGCTGAGGATGACAGGGGATCCATGCATTCATGGTATATACTGCTGGGAAATATATCCACCTTTCATGACAGCCTGGACCCAACCTACAGCAGCAAGCTCTGATACAACCTGCTGTGCTGGGCACTGACTGCATTAGATCCGTAACACCTCACTTCCAGCTGTGCTTACCTGCACAAAGACAGGGAACACCAGCACTTTGGGAGCCAGCGTCACATACGTGCCATAGCTGGAGTGCGGGATGTGTGGCCTCACTATGGTACAGTTCTGGTAGTTCCCGTAGCTCTTCATCGTCTGCACAGTTTTCATCAGCCTGGATTTTCTCCCAGACCCCATGTGCGATTTCCCTTTACATGCATTTCCTGGACCAACAGAGGAAGCAGAAGGAAACACAGAATCAGAAGAGAGCTCCCGCCAAGCAGCTGCACATTGCCAGCTTGGTTCCTGCTGCTGCAGGCTGGAGGAGGGTACATAGAGCCTAAGGGGAATAGCTGGAGCCAAGAGCTGCAGGGACATTCATCACTCTGCTATCAAAGTTTCCCAGGGATTCATGAAATAACAGCACTGACTTCATTTTTCCTAATGCAAAATGAGATGTCCCTTGACATTTCTGATCAATCAAGAGCTACTCACTTGCTGGACCAAGGACTTAACTGGATCACACCAGCAGCACAAACACATCTATGTATGTACAAACCAAAACCCAAGGAAGTCACAGCAAGCTCAGCTGCAGGCCAGCATATCTGCCTCTGGGTGTACGCTGCCTTCTGCACAATTTATGAATATGGTACTTTGGAGGAAGAGATGTGGTACTATTATACACACCTCCCTATGCAGTACTGAAAGTATGAAATAAGAAATACAGAACAATCCCAAACATGACTTTAAATGGTCATTCTTGAATCACAGGAGCACCAAGGATGTTCCCACCATCAGGGAACACCTGCCTCCACCACTGAACTATGACCCTTCCCTTTCCAGGGAGATGAAAACCATCTGTGACTAACTCAGAGTGGGGGAAAAAACCCCAAAACACTGGAAATTTAAACCTCGGGACATTTTTATCCACACAAGCCCTGCCTGCCCTGGATTCTGGGCATAGGAGTTGGCAAAGTGCAGGAATTTCACGTCATGGGGTGCTGGGTAGTGGGTTAATCACAGTTTTCAGAAGATACTAAGATTGGAGGTGTCAGAGAAAGGGACAGAATTGATAAACATACTCATGTGCATGGGATCAATCCATGCCTTTCCAAATCACTCCCAGGGATGTGAAGGTTACTCAGACATGGGGGTGTATTTATAAAGGATGACCTCATTTTGCATGAGGCTGGCACAACATCATCCACTGTTTTTCAGCATTACGTTTCAGTGCTAGAAAAAGTCAGAGCAGCCTGACTGGTTTTCAACTCTGTCCCTTTTCATCACAGAAAGCTGTTATCTCACTCAAAGGACTGATTACACAGAAGCTTTCCTTTGCAGACTCCCACCTCAACTGGTTGAGCAGAGCAATGACTTTTCCCAACAAGCCAACACCAGCTCCAGTGGCCACTCCACATCTGCCAGTCTGTATTTCTAGAGGCCAGGAGATATTAGGTGGTATATCAAACCAGTCCCAGAATCTCTAATGTAATTCATAATCCTGTGATTAAAAGCATTATTGATAATTAACTACAATTATCACTGTTCCCCACTAGCTGCTGCGTGGATGTCTTTCCTTCCCCTATTGCCAGGCAATTACAGCTATATAGGTTTTCTACATCCTTTCCTCCCAGCCCAGAGGAATGCCTTTGAATACATCCAGCAAGCTCCCACCAGCATTTTGTCTCAAAAGTGCAGGCACGCATTGTGGGGTGCCCTGAGGATACTTTGCCTGGATAGAAACTACCATTTTCTCAGCACCAGCACAATGAGGTGAGAGCATCACAGACTGCTGGGAGCCAGTGCTGTATGCACAACTGGCTGTGAGCAGCTAGATAGTTTCATGGGTGATCTGTTGGAGGCAGCAGCGCTAAGGAAGGCTTTATGCATCCTCCTCCCCAGACCCATCACATGGAGCTGGGATGAGACCAACACACAGGACCAGAACCAGAAAGGAGCTACCAAGCTGCGGCGCGCTGTGCTCCTTTGCTCTCAGGTGTGCTGGGACAGCACAGCTGCCAAGCAGGGAGCAACTGTGAAATATTTTCCATTAATGACATTAATCCATTAGGCCTAAGGGCCTCAGCATTCTCTGGTGACGCCAGCATACAGTTTTGGCCATCCCTGATGTCCCCAGGCCCACAGTCCACATCTCTCCTGCCATACACAAACTCCCATCACAGCAGCAGCAGGACCTACCACACTGGGGAGAGAAGGTGGGACAGGTCCGTGTTCTCCAAGAGCCCTTAACCCTAGACCATGTCCTGCTGGGCACCAGCAACCTGTGCTCTGTCCTAAAACTCACAGGCAACAACTCCAACAGGAACTCGATGTCTCTGTAACCAAAAATTCATGCCTTCTCCAAAAGAAGCCCCACTGAAAAATCAAAGTATTTCCTTCCTCCCTCCCTCCTGAAGCTGACAAACCAAGCCAGCTCAGGTCTAGCAAGGAGACCTCTCCACTTGAATTTTAATGTATCCAGGTGAGAAGCTGGAGCATTAGCCCATTCTCCCCCACAGCAATGTCTCAGGAACATGTATGAGCAAACCCTCCTGCATCTCCCTGCGAGACGGGTGTCCCAGTAGAGACATCCCAGCATCCCTCCCTCCAGCCACCCAGCCAAGGGAGTTTCTGCTGCCACCACAGCAGCTTTCTGCACAGTGGCTTCTGCCTGTGCACTGTAACGGATACCCATAACCTTCCCGAGCAGAAACGAGCCAAAACACTCCTGAACATGGCTCAGAGCAGATAAGGTCTCGTCCAAAGCAAATATACAAACCTACCCAACATTACATATTCCATTAAGTATTAGGAAATAGCACATTTACATTCAGAAAAATGCCAGCAGAGCCAGACCGTTCTCTGTTGGCAATCCAGACCTGCTGTTTACTGCTTGCTTTAACAGCCTGCCTTTGCAGGGGGGTGGCCCTCATGACCTAAAATGTTGTTTCCACCTCTAAGTGCAGTAATCCTGACATTTTCTCTTTTCCCTTTTTCATGGTTGCACTGCCAGATAAAATCAAAGCACAAGAGAGCTCAACTCGGAACAGATACAATCTGTCTGGGCTGTTCAGGATCTGCTTTTCCTCTTATCCCAAAATCACCTCATTTTATCAGAGGAATTAATCATCTGCACATGTCCTATTTTCTGCTCACTGGTACAAAACACATCCAGCCTGCCAAAGCGTCAGCTCTTCTGGTGTGACTGGTGGCCAGCTTCACACTGCCACACTTAATCACTGCTCAGGTTAACTAATGCATTCTTGCCTCTGAAGACTTAACATTAAATAAACTGAAAACAATCACTAAAATTTGTTATGGGAAGAAGCCCAAGTCTTTCAAATTTCACTCTGCTATAAAAACAAGTCCCCATGGTCCAGCTCATCTTTTCACAGGATCTGCAAACAGCAGGAAAGAGTTGCAGTTACCCACAGTACAAAACATCCCCTGCAGTTGAGCTGCAGAAAATTCTTCTGGCTGCAGAGCTCTAGGGCTGGGAGCATCCAAGGCACAGGGGCCTTGGACCCACACTGCTCCCTCCTGCTCCCCAGCACCCCCACCATGGCTTTGCCAGCCCCACACTTTGCCTTCTATGGACACTGCCCCACCTTTACAGGCAGCACAAAATTTTCTAGCTGGAAATTGTGCTGATAGCTGTGCCCACACCAGGGAGGGGCTGCTGAGTTAAAGATACTCCAGCAAGATCATGCCTAGGAAGTCAGCTCTGCTGCGAACACACAGCTCCTCCTAAGGGCATCGTAACAGACCAGGGTGCAAATGTGGCCTCTCAAAGCTCCCAAATCAAAGAGCAGGCAACAGGTGTTTTTGCATGAACCTGGATTCATGCAGTCCCCAGCCCTGCCACACACCTCATGCCACTCTTCCTGCAAGCCCAACTGTACCTGGTTCTCCAGGAAGACCCCAGCATACCTGCTGCAGAAAATTAGTTTATGCTTCAAAGGGTTTTTGAGGAGAGCTAGTCCAGAGACTGCCAGAGACCTTGTAGCAGCCCTGGAAATGAGTATTCCCCAAATCTGGCACATCAGCCTGCACTAGTGTTTGTACAAATTCAAGTCACAGCCATCCTCACTCCCTTTGCAGTAAAATGAACCTCAAAGCAGGGGCCACAGTGTTAGCACTCCCCTAGCATGCCATCATGCATGAGAAGGGAAACATGTCACAGATAGACCCACAGACTCATCTGGGGAACCACCACCACAATAACAATGCTTAGCACTTCCACACTTCAAACTTTCATTGTGCCCCTGACGGAAAGTCCCTGCCACCAGCCTCCGTTCAGCCGCTCTGTCAGCTCCCACAGAGACCTTCTCACCATGAAGCTCATCCAGTGACACTAGGAGCTGTGTTCTCCTCTGGGCTTGGAAGTAGGGTTCTTGCTTCTATGTTTCATGCAGAGTAGGAAGATTATACTACCCAAAAGCTCCAGGCTCCTGCCACTGTCCTCAAAACATGAGGAACTCCATTGCAGCATTGCAGGGCTAAGGGCAAGGATTTGATAGTGCTAGAAAGACCACGTCTAGCTCTGCTAGGTGTTCTGAGCAGATTTTTTAGCACATCAGCAACTTACCAACAGTAGAGTTGTTCTCTTGATAGACAGGCCTCAGCAGCTGTAAGACACAATCCAGAAAGGACACAGTCACCTGAAGTAGCCTTGAGGTAGACTTTACAACAACCAACTGCAAATTTTAGCATGCCAAACCCAGCAAAACCAAAGCACTCCAGAGAGGTGAAAATCATTTTTGCCCTATTGCCAGTAGAAAATGAGCGCAATGACTTGCCCTGGCATCTACGCAGTGGAAACAGTTCCCATATCCTTACCCCCTGAGTGAGCCCTGGGAGGAGGCAGCAAGTCATTTGCCCCAGCTCTACAGTCCTAGTGGTAAATGTTTTAGAAAATTAGTGAAAGCCCTACCAAGGGACACAGATCTGGCTTGTAAAAATGCCATGTGCTCTAGCAAACATTTAGAGAAGATGCTTGATAAGGCTGAAGCACAGACCAAGAGAGGATCCAGCAAGTACAGCCAACAGCCACATGCAGCAACTTGAGTGTGGGGCTGGAAAGCAGCCCTACCTGGCTCCCTGGGTTCAAAGGTGCCAAGATGATGTAGTTCTGGTCTGCCGTGGAGGGGACCCGGGACAGGGGTGGCATGGTGTTCTGGCTCCGCTTGCCAATCTCCGTGTACCTCTCCCAGCTGTTCAGCACCAGCCCGTCACTCCCATCATACAGTATGTGGCAGCTCCGGCGCTGCTCGGGCTGTGGGGGCATGGTGCTGTTCTTTTCCCGCTTGTTGGGTGGTGACTGGAGGTCGTAGGCAGACTTGCAGGATGATCTGCGGATCATGCCTTCGTGTCCTGACTTGACCTGTGGAACAAGCCTCCAGACCAGTAGTATGATCTCAGTGGGACAGTTCCTGAAAGAGATGGCATGGGGCAAGTCAGAGATGGAGTAGTAGGGAGTGAGGCACCTCACATCATTCAGAGAGCCACAAGCCCCGCAGTCCTTCCTCCCTCTAGTGCCTCTGCCCCTGTCCTGCCCTCCCTAGCCCCTGCATCCCCCTTCTTCCACTCCAGAGAGTCCTTTCCTAGTCTCCTGCACCCCTCAAAGCCTTCCCATTCCTGTAGCCACTCAAAGCTCCAGCTCCCCTGTGCTGGGCTCCTTCAAACCGTCTTTCCCAGAGCCCTGCACTGATGCTTTGGATGAATACTCACCGGATTTCATGTGCCAGCTCCACGCATTTCCAGTGCTCCACAGGCTGCTCATTCAGCTGCAGCACCGTGTCAAGCTGCTGCAGACCAGCCTTTTCTGCTGGGCCACCTACGGAGAGAAGAAACAAATGCCAATCACCTGCTAGACAGAGACCTGAGAATACAAGGGGGAAAAGAAGCCCTGGGGCTAGTGGACACCCAAATAGCACAGCTTCACAGCTTGCACCACTCACTCCTCCAAATCCAGTCTGTTTCCCCTAACATCCACATCTGAAAATGCAGTGGGGCTAGCTGAGCCTGGAGCTTCACCTTCCAATATGCACGTGTGCACACACACAGAGCACCTGGGACAGTCATAAACACTCTCTCAGAGCTACTGCACAAACTTCCCATGTTTCCTGGTGTGCAGTGGGGAGCAGGGTACAAGAGATACACCAAGTCCATCCTGCAAGTCCACACCAAGAGGATCTAGTCAGGCAACCGAGCACTCCTGAGATCCTGCTCCTCTCTGTGCCCCTGTCTGACACCCCTCCCTAGGATGCTTTCCATAGGTCTCCCAACTAGCCGGACAGCTCTCAGGTTGGAGAGGGAAGGGAACAAAATCTCTGCAAATTACTGCAACACACTGCCAAAATAGTGCCATCCAGAGGCTAACCCAGTGGCCTCTGACCTCATTAGAGGCAACAGAGAATTCATTAAGTGAAGTTTCTTGGAGGTAACCAGAGTCGTGCAAGGCATGGGAGCTTCTGAATCACAACATGCTCTGGGAAGCAAAAAGGGAGCAGAGTCATTCATTCAAATCAAGAGAGAGAAAAATTATCTAATCTCTTACCAGAGTCCACTGCCTGCACACGGACTGGGGAGTCGCAGCATATTGTGAAGCCAAACCCATCACTTCCTCGAGGGATTGTAATCTGAAGAGAGACACCGGAGTCACCCTGTTAAGTGGGAAAGCAGCCACTGTGTGTGATCAGTGAGCATCCTGTCTTTCACCCACACACTGCCCCACAGCCTTTGGAAATGCAGAGACATGGCATTTCTAGAAGCAGTCACAGACCCCAAAGGAACCATCACGGTGAATGCTGTCACACTGTGAACCCCACGGACAATGGGTCTCTTCCCCCACTGCAGCCAAAGGGGAGTGGAAAGGGTGCTAAAAAGCAATGCAAAAATTGAGCAACAGAGAGGAATGCCACAAAATGAGTGTTTATTGAGCATACACAAGTCTCCACTCATGACTCTTGAAAGTGTAAGGAAACGTCTGATAAGCCATTAGAAAGGAAAACCTGGCAGTCTGGCTCTGACACTGATTTCTAACACGGCTTCTCTAAGCAAGTCACTTAAACATTTCATTTCCAAATGGGTAATACAGAAATAGCAGCACTCCTGTGCTCCAGAGGAAGCTGCGAGGATGGGCACACTCCTGCCTGCAAGGCATCTGTGCTGGAGCGGGCTCTGTATGCATTACCCCATTAGCTGGGGTGAGTATGTTTTCTCTCACTGAGTTTGGAGGGGATGGATGCTGTGTTGATTTAGGCTCATTTCTCCTCCTGATTCAAGAAGCATTGAGCTTATTAATAAAATGATACTTATTTTTTGATGTTGACTTCGAGCAGCAGCTCAGCATGTCAGTTCCTGTAAATACCTGATTATCCCCTAAGACATTTGTCAAGATCCTTGTTTTACTGACAGGGAAAAGAAAAGAAAAAAAATCCAATATCTGACCTGTATTATTTTGAGAACAAACAGAGAGAAGACAAGAAATTCAGCAGAAGCTGCCAAGGAGGGGAACAGGTTCCTTGCTCCTTTACCGTGGCAGAGCAAACACAGCAAGCTTTCATTGCTCTGCACCTCGTCCCTGCTTGATTGCTCAGCATAAAATCAGGCTTCAGAAGAGAAACTGTCTTTCGCTGGCAGGATCAAAAGGTAGGTCCAGTCCCACTACACTGAATATTTTACTCTCTGGAGTTTGTTGGATCCTCAAACAGGGGAGGAGGCTGCTTGTGGCTCTGCACCTTTGAACCAACCTCACATTTCAAGCTCAGGAGCCAGCCCAGCATCTCTCCCACCATGGAGACTACACAATCACTTCCAGCCCAAAGCTTCCCCTGCGCCAAGAGGTCTCCCACTCCTTCTCCCTGAGCTAGCTGGCTCTTGTCCACTGCCAACAGAGACACCTTCCCTGTGCCACTGAAGAGCGGCTTCACTTTTCTCAGCTCCCACCACCATGGCCATTACAGGGAGCTGAATATCCATTTTTGCCACTCTGCACAGAACTAAAAAATATGAGCATCTGACATAAGCTGGAAGGTGGGTGGCAAGATGGTGAGAAACTCCAGCACCACAGAGGCTCAGTGCACCCATAACTTTGCCAAAAAATTCAGAAGAAATTGTCAAAATAGAGAATTGGAGAGGTCTAAGACACAAATCACAGTCAGTTGTCATTAATACAAAGCAGAGCAACATTCCTGCATGAGTCAGTCACTATAGCCCTGACAAGAGATGGGCATTTTTAGTTAAGCTGGCTCTTTCTGCAATTCCCAATATACACTGTCCCCCACCATAGCTTTAGCATGACATGAAAGATTAGCACAGGAGTGCAGAGAAAAGCTGACAATAAGCTGGGAGCCCCAATCCAGACCATGGGGGGAAAATTATGTTCGAAAGTGCAGGAGACTGGGACCCACGCAAGCAAAACCAGCACCTGGCATCATGCACTGAGCGGGTCCAAGAGAACCTGCACCAGCTTTTACAGAGCACAGCGATCTACTTCTCATAAAGCAAGTCGCCGTTGGTTGTAGCAAGCTTCAAGCAACACTTTATTCCCAAATATATTTGTATTAAAACAATTTTGAAAAGAGATAGCAGCAGCCTGGCAGACACTTAGCTGCCTGCTGTGCCTGCCTCTCATCTAATGAGTGGTAAATTGAGACAACACCTCACAGCTTAGCATTTTCATTGTCAGCATGCTACCCTCAAGTTACACAGTAAATGCTCCCCCTCCATCCCCATTTACACACTGCAGCAATGGGCAGAGACCAGTTAGAGACATCTATCTGAGGATGCTTTCCTTACATTCACAATATTATCATTTACTAATGATAGCAAATCAACACCCTAGAAACAGCACACACAGAGCCCAGAAATGGTAAGAAAGCCCACAAACACGCATAAACTTAACCGAGACTTGCAGCAACATGCACATACATGCTGGCACACAGACTTTTTTTCCACGGGAGATACAGACCTGTCTGTATCTCCGCTCTGAGCACACCTTGCAGAGTCCATTGAAGTGGTTCATGGCTGGAAAACCCTAAACTCGCTGTTAGCCCATGAAAATCCAGTCCTCCAAAGCAGCCGTAATCCCAATCTCCCTGTATCACATGAGTGTGGAACAAACCACAGTCAAACTGGCATGACCGCCCATGGGAACCAAGCTCCAGAGAAGAATGGCAGGAAGCCACCTTTCACCTCCCCAACCCCTGTCTGTGCTGTATGCCGCTTTATGATAAGCCAGAGGGCTTCCTGAAAACCCTAACTGACAAGGAAGAGAGAGAGTTTTATATTAAAATTCCTGTCAACTATTTAGTATTCCCTAGTCCCTCCTCTGTTGATGTGGCTTTTGTTCCCGCGGCATTCTTCAGCCGCACGGAGCACGTTGTTATTGCAATGTTCTCACAAACACTTTGAGGATGTTTAAGCAGTGTTTCACAGGCACCAGCTGTGCAAGCCTTATTTCATTAAAAAGATGGCTTGCACTCGTTACATTCATAAAGGATAAGAAAGACTTAAAAAAAAAAAAAAGAAAAAAAGAAAAAGCAGAGTTTGTTTTTGAAAGCACAGACCCAGAGGATATGCACATCCCAATGCTTTGTGCTCACAGAGTCATGGAGGGGGAAGCAGAGAGGTCAACTGAATTGCATCCATGGTGTAATTTTGGAATTAAAGACAAAGGAAACTCTTAACCCAGCCAGCAGCAGGGCACAAAGCAGGACTCGGTGAATCTCCACTGTGCAGCCTTGACTGCCAGCGTTGCAGCACAACCCCTTGGAGATGGGATTGCAACGGAGAAGAAAGCACTTTCCATACTCCTACATAGGAAAAGGGTCAAGGGAACCCAAATCCTGGGCTCCCTTGCACAACAGCTGGGGTGGCAGGGCCAGGGGAGGCTGGGGAGGGAGTGGAAGGAGCCCCAGTGCCCCCAGGGGACCCAGCAGTGTGGTGGGGCTGCTCCTGGCGCGTTGTCCCAGCCTGCTGCACCGCCAGGCTGGAGCTGGAAGGAGGATCAGTCTTCCTTCCCAGCCACCATCTTTCAAGTCAGTGGCGACTGCCGGAGAGGAAGGGAGGAGAGGGGCGCTGGCTTTGTTTGTCTTGCTCAGTCCTATGCTTTAAAACAAATAACTGAAAATGCAGCTGAGGGAAGCAGCAAAGCGGAATTCGGCACAGATAAATCACAGGGCTGGCTAAGCCCAATTTCCGATGCAAACCATGTGTTTGTGTTCCCATTTCCCATCCTTGCCTTTCCTATAAATCACCAAGGCTCCACCATGGGCCTTTCCCTTCCGAGACCAAATGGTTCTGAAAGGAAGAGGGGAGGAGATGCACCCATCCACAGAGACACAGAGCCAGCCAGGGACTGATGCTGTATGGCAGGCAGCTGGCTAGCCCAGTCCCCATCACTTCCAGTCCCCACCCAGTCAATGGCTGGTGCTTTGTCTCTGTGGCAATATACTGGAAAAACAGGAGGTCCCTGCATGGCAATGGGGAGCGAGTGTGGGGTTACTACCCACATCACCCACCTCCACCAATTGGTGCTCGATTGGAATAACTAATTACCTGTAAAACCCATGGTGTCGACAGGGAGACTGCCACAGCTCCCACTTCAGCATCACCCTCACTAATACTCTGTCCCTTGGCTTGTTTGAAACCCCTCCATGCAGGCTATGCTGCCAGCCAGCAGCCGACCCCATGTCTTCACACCCCTGGTGGGTCATAGCCCTGTCATACCTACCTTCAGCTTCTTCATGGTCATAGCATTCTGGCTTTCCTGTGCTGCACTCTGACTTCCCAGCATCGACCCTAAAAAAAAAAAAAAAAAAAAGGGAAAGGCCATATCAGCCCAACAGCACATGTCTCCTGACAATCCTTTTCCATCCACATGGCATCTACACACTATATGTAAGATCTTTACATGTCATGGGCACATCTCCTCCAGGCTGGGGCAGCCCTGCATGGCAGCAGCTGTGGGGTGGCTGCAGATCTGGGACAGACACTGCTGTCTCCCCCTACTCTGTGCCAGCCTGTCCTCCTCCACACAACGTGGCAGCACAGTAAGACCAAGGCAGGAGAAAACGCTCCCCACCATCCTGCACAGACCCCAGAAGCCAGAGTCCGGCCATGGAATTCAGCCCCAAGTCTGAGAGGCAGGAATCAGCATGATGAAAGGCCAAGCAAGAGGGAGAGATGTGGCTGCAATGTTGGGGTCCCCACAGAGTCCCAGACAGCCACAGGTAAGCAGGAGCAAGGGTTGAAGGGGAGAGCTTGGTGCCTGTGCAGACCCTGCTGAACCAGCCAAGATCTCCCCCATGCTGATCTTTTGGGATGCTGGTGCGCACTGAGTATCGCAGAGCTGAGAAGTGCTCACAGGGGCATAGGGTGCCATGGGGCTGGGGGCTGCTCCATGCCAGCACAGGGATGGACACGAGGTTGACTCCTCTTTCAAACCTTGCCAACACTCCCTGGGTCATCCCAGTGACGAGATGTACCTCTGCTCTGCTTCAGCTGCTGCGTGGCCACCTTCAGGTGCTTGGTCCTGCCCAGGTCCTCCCCAAGGAGATAGTACCAGCCGCTGATCTCCTGGGTGGGAGGAAAGAAGCTATCAATGCAGGGGCAGATACTCACTCCCATTTAACTCAGCCTGGTTGCCTATAGCCCTAGAGGGGTCCCATTGCAGGAGCTGCCCCAAGCCTGTATGCAGAGGCTGCCCAGACTTGCTCACACACAGAGGCACAGCCCGGAATCCTTCTCTTAGGATACAGAAAGTTAAAATTCCATCCTGCCTGCAAGGAGGGACCAAGCATCACTGAAGTAACAAGCTTCTACGTTTTTACAGGGAGACAAGGTGCAGAAAAACAGACAGTCTCCAGTAAAACTGTCCATACTGTGTTTGCAGCAGCTGGCAGTCTTGCACAGAGAACACATCTCCAGCCTTATCACCAGAGGAGGATGCCCAAACCAGCCTCCAGCAGCGCTGGGTGCTCCACAGTGAGGCTCCCTTTGCCCCTGTCCCATACCCATGTGGCCAGGGCAGCCAAGAGGACAGAGTGACCTTGGCAATCCCTTGCCTCTCTTCCAGGGAGCTGTCGCTGTCTCCCATTGCTACCTGGGCAGCCAGCAGAAGCCAGAAGGACCAACCACCCTGGACCATGCCCAGGAGTCAGATGGAGTTGCAGGAACCATGCAGAGGCCAGAGGAAGGGGCCGATTTTAAAATGAATGTTTTAAATTCACAGTGAGGCAACTGAGGACAGGGGTGGGGATATCCAGCAGCATCATGCAGCACCCAGGAGACAGGGCCAGCTCATCTCAGGCCCTGCTGAGGTCACAAGAGAACTATATGCCCCCAGCATCCTCCTCCCATCCTTGCGAGAGTAGGGTGCCCACCCTGTGTGGGTGTTATACACATGAAAAGTCCATCCTCTCTGCACGCAATGACACTTTGTGAAACTCACTACCAAAATCTGAGAAGGAAGGGACATCTCTGGACGGGTCAGAACAGAGGCCCCTTCCTGGGGAGAGCTGCAGTTTAGAGCTGCTCTGCCTAATTATCTTCTCTGTTATAAAAAAGCTGCATCTCACTTGTCCAAATTTCAGAGGAGACCATGCTCAAGCTACCTCTTACCCTCTTTCTCAGGCCATTGCCACAAATAGCTCCTTTTTAACCTCTTGCTGGGAAGAAAATTTCCACACCTCAGGTGATGTATTAACACTTTCACGAAACCCTTCCAGCTTGCCAAGATACTTTGATGTAGAGAGGACATGACCAGGGCTGTCCAGGGATGAAATCCCTAACCGTTGGCAGCTAGGATGAAACATTTCTGTGTTTTAGTGGGTCAGCGGGAGTCATTTGCAGCAGTAGCCTTGCAGGCTGCTTTAGGAAGGGAAACCCAGTTAATGTGAAAGCTGTATTACCAAGCAGCAGCCAGGCTGGGGCAGCAGTACTGTGACCGAATCCGCAGCAGTGGGGACACGGATTCTGGCACAGAGGGAGCCTCGTAGCACCGCTGCCTCCAGGAACAGCCCAAGACCTCTGCATTTGTCCTCTGCCTACCACCTCCTCAGCTGGTGAAGCCCTGGCTGCTGAGCGCAGGGAATCAGGCAGAATCCTCGGAGGAGGAGCAGGTCCCCACCATCGCACCCACTCAGCCACCGCATGTTAGAGGTGACACATGCCAGGCTGAGTGAGGCTGGCCCTATCTCCTGTCCCTCAGGCAGCCTTGCTGCAAGCAGGCCTGGAAGCACTCGCTGGGGCCACCTCTCTGCACCCCCAGTTGCTGCTAATCTCTGTGTCCCTGCAGAAGGAGTGACAGTCCCCTGTCCTAGGATCCCTCCTCTAACAGCCTCTACGTCCCTGCCTCCAGCAATCATACCATCAGTCTCACAGTGGCCATCCATACTGGGAATGGGACCAGGGAACTCCCAGGGCACCTTCAGAGCATGTTTGTCCCACAGTGGGAGAAGCCTGCTTCCACCCCAAGGGCACACTACATCCACCCACTGACCTGAGAGAGCCAGGCCCCAGTCCCACACGCTGCGCTCCAATATGGAGTACCTTTTCCAGGGTCAGGAGGGACTTCACACCAAAGCTCATGCAGCCAATCAGTTCGCTCTGCCTGCAGGAGAGCCAGAGACTGTCAGCACACACTTGTTGAAAACTCCCCGGAGACCAGCTCCTCACATGCACCCCCTTGCAGGGACCCCGCAAACATCCCTGCCCATGCCAGGAACCAGGCAGTGCCCAGGACCATGCCTCCCTCTCCATCCTTTGAGCAAGCATGGTGTAACCACACAGCTCAGCTGCAGCAGGGGCAAGGAGAAACTGGGCTGAAGCATCCTGGTCACCTCCAGCCTACCTGATGCTGGCAGGAGCTTGGCCAAGGAAACAGATGCCACTTGCCTGAGCAGACAGCACAGCCTGCAAGGTGCCAGACCCCTTGCTGCTGGGCTTTCCTCCTCACTGCATTGCCCCCAGAGGTAGGGAAGGTCCCCAGCCCAGAGCCAGGCTCTAGCCCCACTTAGCTTTAGCCAGCAGTGAAGTTGCAAGTAGCTGCAGGAGTTTTAAACGGTGGTCCAGCTGATTGCTACCATGCAGCAGCAGTGCTGACAAGAGAGTGGGAAGGGCAGGATTTCCTCTCTGCCAGCCTGCACGCGGCATGGTGCTCATCAGCACGGGCTTCCCATGAGAATGACCCTGGCCAGGACACCCTGCCAGCAGGTCCCAGCCCCACTGCTCAGCTTTCCCCACTTCACTGACCTGCAGCCTTCATGCAAGGCAGCCCTGACGTCAGGGCCAGCCCTCAAGTCCCAGGAAACTGGAGAAGCTCACGTGAGGTGGCCAGAGCAGATGGCAGGTTCTCTGCCATGCCAGCCTCATTTGAAAGAAATTGTATGGCAGGCTGGCAGCCCCTTACCTGGAATTTCTCTCTCCGTTCCAGACTGTGACCAGGAGACGTTTCTGCTCATGCTCCTCTTGCACCAGGCTGTAACAAGCAGGGGGACAGCCCGTGAGCACTGAACTTCCCCAGGAGCACTCAACAAGGGCTGCCCTTGCAGCCGGAGACCCCTCACCCTCCTCAGAGCCAGGTCTTCTCCTCCATTCTCTGCACAGAGCACTGCAACATCACCCCAAATGTTAACCTCCTCAAACGAGCCACTGTTGCACTAATTCACTCGTTCCTGACACACAATTGCAAACGGATGTGACCTCTCCTGGGCAGGTACTGGGGTCACCACTCAGGTGGTTTAAGGGCAAAAAATAATCTTGCAGAAAGACAGACATCCAACAGCAAAGGGTAAATGCAAGGAACAAGCCACATTTCATGCTCTGAAACAACCATCCTGTGCCAGATTAAAAGCTGCATGGGGACAGAGGTCTGACAGACTGGTTAGCTAGCAATGACAAGCTCTACTGAAGCACAACAAACCATACAGCTCCTTTCCCATGCAGAGACGTGCTGTAGCTATAGGAAATCCTTTTACCTTCCTCATTCATACCGATGCCCATACTATTGCAGGCGTAAGGTCTAGGAAATGGAGTGTGTTTGCCTAATTCCTGCCCAGCAAGAAAGCCCAACCGTGCGGGAGTGCCGCTGCCATGCTGTGTGCTGACAGCTTTGTGACCCTCTGCAGAGCTCTGCCCAAAAGTTCAAGGCATTTCACAGCAGAATAACGTCTGTCACTCCTCATCTCAGCAGCAGAACTGCTCATGCGTGATGTGTGTTTATTATAGTTCATAATGCAAAAGCAAACACAGGGTCTTGGCTTTGAGAAGGTACCCTGGGACAGCAGCCACATGGCTCCCCCACTGCTCAGTGTGAACATGGCACTGACGGATGGGTCAGAGCTACCTCTGCCCTATCATAGTCACAAAAGAAAGTGCTCATGGAAGACAGGATTTTTGCTGTCTGGCACAGTCTTCGTCTTTTGCCTGCAATTCCAGTCAGCATCTGGCACGATTGACATCTTTACAGAGGAAAACAAGCAGCGTGTTAGCACTCTCAAAGCAAGCACTGGCACACAGCTGCCAGCTCTGCTGTTGCAGTGGCAGGTGACTGGCACAGCCGCTTTTATGGATAGCTAAGCCTCAAAGATCCAGCTGAGCCTGTGCTAATGGGTGGTTTAGATCACTTTACCCTATGCATGTCAAATAATTGTGTTACAAAATTCCTGGGGGCAGGGAAGGGAAGGAAAAAGCAGAAAAATCGAGGACTGATGTCCACAAATGTTGCTGGCTGGTCTCTGACTTGCAGCCCCCTGACAGGGGAGATGCTTCCTGTACTGTGCACACCACAGTGGGAGCAGCCTGCCAAGGTGACCTCCAGGAGAGCCTGAAGCCACACTGTGCTGGCCAAACACTTATTCCCACCACTCCTTGGGCACCCAGTGGGATGTTCTTGCAATGAATGGTTGACACAGCCCTTAGCAGGGTCCTGTCCTCTGCTTTTCTGGCTCCAAGCAGACACCATGCCAACAAAACCCAAGCCCTCCAGCACTGAGCAAGAGACCAGCCACCTCCCTGCATGCTGTGGATGCTTGACCAGAGCAGGACAGAGGAGGAAAGTGAAGGGCAGCCCAGATCATGCTTGGAAGAGCCAACTACAAAATCCCAAGAAACCATGAAGCTCCCCCAGGCAAAGCCCCAGGAGAACCCACCTTCACGTAGCAGTCACATGTCTGGTACTCCTTTCCCAGCAGGCCTTTTGCTTCCATGACTGGAAAGGAAACGAAATGGTCATGTTCCAAAGCAGCAGGGAATGTATCTTCCTACGCCACAGTGCTCTACTCCATGGGCTGCTCCCTCCTTGTGGGGCCAAACCCACCTCCTAACCCAACAGGATCCTGTGCACACCTCCCCAGCAACCTGGTTTCATTTGGCACCCACAAAGAGATGAAGGGTTTTATTGTATTTTTTCTTTAATATACCCATGCTATAAATACAAGTGTCTGTGGGTGAGGTTGACGGCAGATGCAGTTCAGCATCCAGATGGCAAATTGCATTTCATTTGCCTGAATTCACACAGCTCTGGGCTCCCTGCCCCGGAGCCAAATGTATCATCAAGTTAAATATCAATGGCCGCATCCTGATGGCAGCCCCATCAGCAGGGACTCAGCATTGCACCGCTGCCAACAGTTGGAGCCCTGTGCTCCCCTGCCATGTGGCTGGATGGAGGCAATAGTTGTGCAGTAGAGTCTGGATAGCCCAGGACAGGCTGTCAGAAGAAGGCTAAGCTCCCTCCTAATGAGCCCAGCAAGGCAGCAGTGACTTTGCCTTTGTCAGAGACAGATATGTGCTCCTAATAAACACGGTCAGCCCAACAGAAACCCCAGTGCACAAGGGGAATGGGGTTCTGCAAGACCCTCTGGTGCTTCACAAAGCAGTTTACAAGGTTACTCCAGGACAGGCTGCACCAAGAGCTTCCTCCTCCAGCCAGACCTGCTTTGGGTTTAAAGACGTTGGGGTGGAGATTGAAAAAGTAAGAGGGATCACCCCACATCACCCAGACTCCTCTGGCCCACATTGAGTACCCTGAGCATCCAGCATGTGCAGCAGGATGTCAGGTCCCAGACCTTGAGCTTCCTTTGCCTCTTTGCTGGACCATTTCCCTCTTCCCAGACCCTCTCTTGGCTGCATCAGAATGAGACAGTGACTTGCACCCAGCTCACACTGGGGCTGCTCCAGATGGAGCGATTTGGGGTAAAGCCTGTGCCAGACTCTCAGAACCACACAGAGCATGGAGGGAGATTAAAAAAAAAAAAAAAAAAACAACCACCACATTTTCCTGCTGTTCTTTCTTTACAAAGCTTGCCTGCAGAGCCAGAAAACGGCAGCAAGCTCTCGTGGCTGCCGAGTGGAAAAGAACAGTGACAGCATGTGGCTCGACTGGTCCCCACAGCCTCACCAGGCTCAGGCCATGCTCTGCCCCCATTTCATTACAACCAGGCAGGGGTGGAGCTGGTCTGTAAGGTGGGATGTTGCTCAAGAGAAAGTCGTTTCTATCCCTCCTGCCCTGCTGCACAGGTCTCTAGGATGGGGGTGCTTTCCTCCCCAAAGGGTAGCCACCCCCAAGAGCACTGGGAGTCCCAGGGCCTTGTTTTCCTTTTACCCTACAGAGCCCAGATCCTGCTCTGTTCAGAGGGAGGGAATTTTTACTCTGACCATTTCAAACTCCTGACTTTTTTCCTTGATTCTTTAACTATTTACTTATCATGAAGCCCTGATGAGCCCCAGGTAGAAAGAGCTCTGTGCCAGGAGACCAGGACACATACATCCTTCACTGCAGAAGCAATCCTAAGGGGCCCCCCAAGTGCCTCCAGACAGGTTTTTCCTAAAGAAAAGAGTTAGTTCTAACACTCTCAGTGGCCTTTCTAATGAACACCATTAAAGCTGCACTGGCACAGTTCCCTGGGACCTGCCTCGTGGCTGTGATGGAGATCGTTTCCCAGATGATACATCGCTCTCCTGCACTGGTACCCAGCAGTGGTGGCCAAGTCTGAGTCCCCAGAGAAAGAAAAGCATCTTTTGTCCCCAGTGGAACATGCCATGGCTTAAGGGACAGCAACCCCACCCTGGACCAGGTGAAATTCTTTTGCTGAAGCAATATTGCTGGTGTTAAAAAAATGCAGCATTTGGAGGTAATGGAACAGTTTGGAAGTTGTAGCAAATCTGGCAAACAGTTTTGGCCAATGTAAAAGACATTTCAGAGGAGACAAAGCATTTCAGATTTTCTTTTTCAAATTGTATTTGCCTTTTTTCTCTTCACAGGGAGTTAAAGAAAAAAATCTATACAAGTGGATACAAAACAGACCATGGTCACCTGGAAGTTCCAGTTTGGCCTCTAAATCAAAGAGCCCCCAGTCGTATTGCTCTACCACAGAGTTGTTCCCGACAGCTTCCACAAAGCTCCAAAGAGCTTGAAGAAACGGCATAGAAGTACTGTCCCCATCACTAGCCCACAATAGCTCTGGGACCACCTTGCCATATGACCCAGGGAGATACTCACTGTGCAGCACCAGGGTCTGGCCCTGCACTTCAATGGACAGCTTCAGCTGGCCTAGAGGAAAGGAGAGGAGAGACAGTGAAGAAGGCAGGGCTCACCCACCACCCCTCGCACTCAGCAGCACAGGGACCCTTGCGGCTCTGAGGCTTGCACGGGGCCAAACCCATCCTGCTTCTCCATCCCTGGGCATGGGGGCATCGCTCAGAGAGCTGGGGGAAAGAGATGGGAGGAAACATCTTCTGCTACCAAGAAAGTCACAGAATCATAGAATCGTTTAGGTTGGAAAAGACCTTTAAGATCACCAAGTCCAACCATTAACCCAACACTGCCAAGTCCACCACTAAACCATGTCCCTAAGCACCACATCTATACATCTTTTAAATACCTCCAGGGATGGTGACTCAACCACTTCCCTGGGCAGCCTGTTCCAATGCTTGACAACCCTTTCAGTGAAGAAATTTTTCCTCATATCCAATCTAAACCTCCTCTGGTGCAACTTGAGGCCGTTTCCTCTTGTCCTATCGCTTGTTACTTGGGAGAAGAGACTGACCCCCACCTCGCTACAACCTCCTTTCAGGTAGTTGTAGAGAGCAATAAGGTCTCCCCCCTCAGCCTCCTTTTCTCCAGACTAAACAAGCCCCATTCCCTCAGCCGCTCCTCATAAGACTTGTTCTCTAGACCCTTCACCAGCTTCGTTACCCTTCTTTGGACACACACCAGCACCTCAATGTCTTTGTTGCAGTCTTTCAGTATTTGAGGTGCAGCCTCCCCAGTACTGAGTACAGGGGGATGATCACTGCCCTAGTCCTGCTGGCCACACTATTTCTGATGCAAGTCAGGATGCTGTTGGCCTTCTTGGCCACCTGGGCACACTGCCAGCTCACATTCAGACAGCTGTTGACCAACACCCCAGGTCATTTTCCACCAGGCAGCTTTCCAGCCACTCTTCCCCAAGCCTGTAGCATTGCATGGGGTTGTTGTGACCCAAGTGCAGGACCTGGCATTGGGCCTTGTTGCACCTCATACAATTGGCCTTGGCCCATCAATCCAGCCTGTCCAGATCCCTCTGTAGACCCTTCCTACCCTCAAGCAGATCAACACTCCCACCCAACTTGGTGCTGTCTGCAAACTTACTGAGGGTGCACTTGATCCCTTCATCCAGACTATTGATTAATATATTAAACAGAACTGGTCCCAGTACCGAACCCTGAGGAACACCACCTTTGACAAGCTGCCAGCTGGATTTAACTCCATTCACCACGACTCTTTGGGCTTGACCATCTAGCCAGTGTTTTACCCAGCAAAGAGTACACCCATCCAAGCCACGAGCAGTCAGTTTCTCCAGCAGAATGCTGTAAGAAGCAGTGTCAAAGGCTTTACTAAAGTCTAGGTAGACAACATCCACAGACTATCCCTCTTGGGGAAATATGGGTGTTGGAACCTGTCCCTGTCTTCCAGCTTAGGAGGCTGGGTACCCTGAGAACAATGGGTCTTACTATTAAAGACTGAGGCAAAGAAGGCATTAAGTACCTCAGCCTTTTCCTCATCCTTTGTCACTGTGTTGCCCCCACACCCAAGAAAGGATGGAGATTCTCCTTAGCCCTCCTTTTATTGCTAATGTATTTATAGAAACATTTTTTTATTGTCTTTTACGGCAGTAGCCAGATTAAGTCCTAGATGGGCTTTGGCCCTTCTAATTTTCTCCCTGCATAACCTCGCAACATCCTTGTAGTCTTCCTGAGTTGCCTGCTCCTTCTTCCAAAAGTCATAAATCCTCCTTTTTTTCCTGAGTTCCAGCCAAAGCTCTCTGTTCAACCAGGCTGATATTCTTCCCTGCCAGCTCATCTTTCAGCACATGGGAACAGCCTGCTCCTGAGCCTTTGAGATTTCCTTCCTGAAGAATGTCCAGCCTTCCTGGACTCCTTTGCCCTTCAGGACTGCCTCCCAAGGGACTGTCAACCAGTCTCCTAAACAGGCTAAAGTTCACCCTCCAGAAGTCCAAGGTGGCAGTTCTGCTGACCCCCCCACTTTACTTCTCCAAGAATCAAATACTCTATCATTTCATGATTGTTGTGCCCAAGATGGCCTACAACCATCCCACAACCCACAAGTCCTGCTCTGTTCACAAACAACAGGTCCAGCAGGGTACCATTCTTAGTTGCCTCCCTCACCAGCTGTGTCAGGAAGTTCTCTTCCACACACTCCAGGAACCTCCTAGACTGTTTCCTCTCTGCTATATTGTATTTCCAGCAGACATCTGTTAAGTTGAAGTCCCCCACAAGAAGAAGGGATAGCAATTGTGAGACTTCTCCCAGCTGCTTATAGAATATTTCATCTACCTCTTCATCCTGGTTGGGTGGTCTATAACAGACTCCCACCATGATATCTAGCTTGTTGGCCTTCCTCCTAATTCCTACCCGTAAACACTCAAACCTAGCATCACCATCATTAAGTTCTAGATAATCAAAACACTCCCTAACATACAGGGCTACCCCACTGCCTCTCCCTCCTTGCCTATTGCTTCTGAAGTGTTTATAGCCATCCATTGCAGCACTCCAGTTGTGAGTCAACCCATCATGTTTCCATGATGGCAACTATGTCATAGTTTTCCTGCTGCACAATGGCTTCCAGCTCCTCCTGTTTGTTGCCCATGCATGCATGCCCCATGTCTTACAGCTCCAGGTACAAAAACATTCCAGGAAAACCTGAATACTACTTTCTTAGCACACAGTAAACTGATGGCAAGGAGGCATGAGCCCATGGCAGAGGGGAAGTTGGAGCACCAAGATGAAACAGTTGCTGTAGGATGAATTAGCCCATTTAACAGAGGGATGTAGCGTGCTCGAATCCTCCCCCCAGCCCAGATTCAACTTCCCCTTTGCCTCTCCCCCAAGCTTCTGTGTGGGCAAGGGGGTGTCACCCCTGCAGAAGGTGACAGCGGGCCAAGCTGCAGATGGCCTGGATGAACACCAAGGACAAACAGTTCCTTTGGTGGCAGGAACATGCCAGCACAGGGTCAGCCAAGGCTGGCCCCACTGGGGGAGCCTGGGCCATGGCACTAACGCGCTTTCATCCATCCACTGCTGCAGGACCTTGCTCCACACACACCTCCTCCCTGCTTGCCCTACTCCATGCCTCACCTGTCCAGGGTGGTTTTGGGGAAAACATGAAAGCCTTAAAAACCCCGTCGCTGACTGTCACATCCAGCAACAGCTTGTTATCACTGGCACTATCGAGCAGAGAAGATGCATCGACAAGGACTAATGCAGCACTGCTCGCAGCACAAACCCAGCCCCCAGGAATTGAAGCACTGCAAGAGCACCCACATTTGCAGCCTCCTGCTTTTCCTGGGGATCCCAGACAGCATGAGCTGGTGAGCAGACAGGTAATTGTGGGATCATTTTTAGGAGAAAATGGACACTGTTGCTATGAGCAAGAGAATGTTACAGTAAAGTAGATCGTCAGACTGAGCCGTGGCAACTCCCTGGACTGTCCTTGAACCAACAAGATGAGAAAGCAGAGTAATGAAGCAAGAAGATAAAGTGGAACAAAACAAAGGCATTCAGGATGAGGGCGGTGATGGGTGAGTTAGATAGTGTCCAATCATGTATTAGCTTAAGGTGCATGAACAGCACGTTGACTGCTTCATGTAACCAATTATAATCAAGTAAGCGCGTGATCAGCAAAACTAGGGATATATAACCAGAGTGTATTTTTATAGTAAACGGCTTCGTATTATAACTCTCATAGAGTTGTTGGAGTTCATTCTCCTCCCGCAGGTAATCTCCTAAAACCAGGAGTCAATACTTGCTTTAATCTAGGATTAAAGAAGAATAGTTTCAGTCATGTGTTTTGTCACTGAACAATTGTCAGGTGGCCAATGACACCAGGAACAGCCAACCCCCAGGGAAGAGCAGTGCTCCACCATCCTGAGGGACCCCTGGCTCCCAGTGATGCAGCACCTCCAGGGAAGTGCCTGGCTCCCTGCACAACAGCACTGAGAGCTTTCGATTGTGGAGGAGGTAGTAGGGGAGAGCCTTGAGGAGCTACAGGAAAGAAACATTACTTTGGAGCAGGTCTGCTCCCCTTGCTCCCAATGCACTGGTTTACCCACAGACATCTACCAAGCCAGGAAGGAGGGCCTGCCTCTGCCTGGGGTGCCCAGCTGCCAGATGCCAGGCCTGCCAAGCCTTGCAGGGGACCTGCTGCCCATCATCATCATGAGCAGAGCAAGGAGCACAGTCAAGAGGTCAAAAGCAGGATGGTTCCAACAGTCATTAACAGGCCAAAAGAGCAGATCTTAATGAGAGCACAGGGGCATTGACTTCTGCCCATCAACAGGGCAAAGAGTATCATAGAAGAGAAAGAGAGCTCAAAGTGCCAAGATCTGGTGCCTGGAGCGAATGACAGGATCTTTCTTGGAGTAGGAGATTGATCTGATTTGTTACAGGAGGACCCAGGACCTAACCCACTCCACAGGCAGCCCTTAAGGAGATGACTTCCCACGTGGATTAGCACAGCGCAGCAGCAAGAGCCCACCGTGGGACTCAGCAGTCCCTCATGGGTGCTGCAGAGCCTGCCTGTACAAGATGGTAGCCCAGCAGCCAACATTTCTACCCATCAGTACCCTTTAAGCTACCTAAGGTGAGAGAGAAAGGGAGGACTCAGAGCAGAGAGAGGAGGTGGGAGGAATGGAGCCAGGGAAGTGTCAGACCAGGGTTCCACAGGGAGCAGACCAGAGTAACTCAGCTCAGCCTGAGCATCCTCCTGGAGAACTGCTCTCAGCGTGGACTACACGGGCAGATCAAACCTCTGTGCTCATGAGCTTGTCTACTTGGGACAGGATCAGCTGAAACCCAGGTACAAAGGCTAGGGGCACTCAGGCAGGCCTCTGAATCCAGAAAACCCTCTCTGTAGAGGCACAAGGACAAGATGGGAGGATTATTTATAAAGAAAGAATGAAGGAAGGAGCATCCCAAACACACCTTTGGCTGGTCACAGGCAAAGGCACCACTTCCAAACAGTGTCCACAACTGCAGAAGAATACACTGCTCACAGCCAACACAGCATCCACAATTGTAGAAGCCAGATGGCTCACAACAGGCACAACACTGTCCACAACTGCTCACGTGGCATCCACAACTGCAGAAGAATACACTGCTCACAGCCCGCTCTGAAGCAGAGCTGATAATAAAATCCAGCTCTTATTCAGCTCCAAATCCAACCTGCAGTTCCCACTGCCTTTTGAAATGCCTGTGCCAGATCCCTGAGCTCCCACCTCTTATCTGGAGCTGCAATTTGTGGTTTTCAGCACTGCCTGGACCTGTCTGCCAGCAACTGATTCCCAGCATTGAAAACCCAGCCAGTCATAGAATTACACAGGAGGCCAGCACCTGGCCAGCACGTGTAAACCCCTGCTGAGCAAGGGCACAGGTCCCAGGGTGCAGCTCTGCTCTGCCACCTTACTTACAGTTATACATTCGCTTTCCCATGTGCTAGAGAGTCTGCATCAGCCCTAAAATCTATCCACAATACTCAGACTCGCACAAAGACTCAGCTGACGGCATTTGTCAGGGTCTGGGTGAAATGCTGCTGGGATGCACAGCGGGCTTCCGGCCCCTGGCTCACTGGCCCTGCTCAGGCACAGAGGGCTCTTCCCCTCTGAACACCTTCCCAAGAGGCTTCCCTGGGAGCTGCTGCCTGTCAGCCTGGATAGGATGTGCAGATTTTAAGGGTGATGCAGGGTCTGAAATCTGTGTAATTGTTCTGGACAAACCCAAAATTAAACATTTCCAAATGCTCCAGAAGAATCAAAAGATTGAAAGCATCATTAGGACAATATTTTATTTAGTCCAAAGCAAAATATCCCATTTTCACTTGTTATCCAGCTTACAAAACACAATGAACAAAATAAACTTGTAAACATGATTTATGGACATCTAAACATCTTTCAAATTAAAACCCAACATTTCATTTTGCAAAAGATGCACCCAAGGGCTTAGGCATGCTGGTGTGGGGATATTTTATGGGATTGTTTAATCTGAAACAATTCAGAGAACTCATTTTTCACTCAAAAAAACCCAGAAAATTTTCAAGTCTCTCTCTAGCTCATGTGTGTCTCCACGTGTGCATCTGCACATTTGAGAGCACATGAGGAAATGCATGTCTGATGTGCACATTTACATGTGCAAGTGAGAGCAAGGTGAGAAAAGTAAAGACAGGAGGCAGGTAGGGTAAATCAGGACAGCTCTATTGAAGCTAACACTGATTTACAACAGTGAGAATATTGTCCCCCAGTTTCATCGTGCCACCCCAGTCTTTTGGACCTTGACTTTAACCCTGCTGCTATCTCCAGCAGTCCTACTGAGGAAACAAGCAAACAATCCATTCTGCAGTCCCAGGTGTCCCAAACCTCTGTTAATGCAAGCAGAGTGTGTACTAGCCCAGACTTGCCGCGTCCTTGTCTCTTCACCACACATCCCCATGACAGCATCTAGACTACGGCTTGTGGTGTTCCTCTCTGCCAATGCCAAGCCTGCAGCTCTCCCCAGCACATGCAGCAAGTGGTGAGAGGTGTTTTACATGCCACCCTGCCTCCTAGGAGCTCCCCAGGCTCACAAAAAGCCTCCCCTATCCATGTCTTTATCGCAAAATGCTTTTAAGAGGCAAAAGGAAAGACAAACAGGACAGTAACAAAATGCACTGTCTCTATATAAAGCAGGCAGCCTCACAGGTTTGGGTAAAAGAATCCCATGAGATAGGGTTTTTTAATAAAAAAAAAATAACAGTGAAGGTAGAGTGTCTGTGGGACTCCAGGACTCCAAGGCCATGGGAGTCCCCCACATCCTCCTCCCAGAGAGCTTGAGGCTCACTGTCTGCAAAAATCACTCCTAACTCAAACCCAGCAGATTCAGTTCTGCTCTATCCTGCAGTGCAAAGCACTAGCAGACAATCCCGAGATCAAACATGATCCCACAAGGAGCTGGGCATCTCCAACACCCCACAAAGGGCATGTGGGAGATACAGTCCCTCATCTCCTACAAGTGCCAGGATCTGGTTCAGTAGTGATAACTAGGCACCTCCACAGTCATAATCCATCCTTCACCCAGGGAGACAGAGCAGCACTGCAAACTAAGTGGAGAAATCATCTGAGCACTCACGTGTGAGCCCTGGCTCTCCCAGCTGCTCCATAACTCCCACACGGGACGGTCACTCTCTCCAGCAAAGTCCAAGCACCAGCGTCCTGCGCTCAAGCTACGATTTAGCTGCCACAAGCCTTTGACCTTGGCACCACTGTAAAGGAGGGGGGAAAAAAAACCAGTATATAACTGTCCCAAGGGAGCAGAGCTCCAGTACTGGAAAATTACAAATTAAATTGCACGCTGGGAAGAGATGGTGGCAGTGCTGTGTGCAATGGCCCCTTTCTCTACTGGCTCCCAACAGTGAGGTACCAACTCTTTCTAACTTCCCTCTTACCATTCAAACCCCTGGGGACTGACCTTAACTTGCATTTCTATTAGAGTCTCCAGCAAACTGCACATTCAGCTGGTTGGCCTGGGAATTAATTACTTTCTTTTAAAATTTAACACAGTTCTCCATCACAAATTTGTTTGCCAGCACTATTCAAATCCAAACACGTGCTTAGACAGTTATTCCAAGCAAAAGGGTAATATATGCACACAGAAAACCCACAAGGTTGAAGCTGGCTTCAAAACCAAAGAAACTAAATCAGACTGGGAAAAATTACCTGGCTTCCTAGATGGTAAGAGAATTGGAACATAAAGGGTTTGGGCTATTTCTGGGAAATCCTGAGGCCAGATTTCTGGGAATAGCAAAGTCTGCCATACAGGGCAGACACACAAACCTCAGCACTTTCCCAGTGGTGGGATTGCTGCAGACCACTCTCCCCCAGGGTCTACAGCAAGCATCGAGTACAGCTCGACACCACCTCTGCAGCAAGCACAGCTGAATCATTCCCTGAAAAATGTCAATGAGGAACCCAACAGAGATGCAGACTGGCTGATTACTAAATCCTTTTCCAATCTGCAACCCAAGAAAGGTTTCCCCTGCTGTAAGGGTATCTTTAGAAACACCGCACCTTCTCTGCTCGCATCTCAGAGTCTGCACATCCTGTTGGAGCCCAAATCTGTGAGACAGCTGCAGCACCCACAGCAACACCCACACAGTGCCCCAGCATAGTCTTTGGTACTGCCCTTGCCAAACTGCAGCTCCATCTGCTCACACCACAGGCAAGTTTTCAAGGCAGATGTACTTGGGATGCCATGCTCCTGCAAAATTGCACCTCCCAGCAGAGAGTGAATGCTGCACTGGAGATTAAACTAGCATTGACCCAATGTTAGCAAATGCCTCACGAGCTGCTCCTGCCCAATGCACAAAGACATTCATCCCCTTCTGCAGTGTCTCCCACAGCCAGCACAGGTTCCCAATACAGCACTCAGCTCAGCATTGCTGCTTTGCTGAGATATCAGAGTCTCTGCAATGTCCAGTTTTACAAGAACCCTGTCTTTGCATCTTTTTAGGACTTGACATGTTTGGCATTTTTCACCCATAGCTGTGGGTAACTTTGTTGGCTGATCCCTTTTCTAAATCTCTCTGCCCCTTCCCCCCCAAATTAACAGTCTGAACATGCAAAGGGACTAACCCACAGCAATTCTTGGCCTCTGCACTGGTAAGGCGTTGCCATAAGAACTCAGGATGCCTGTGGCTTAAAGTACAGCAAGTACTTCTAGGGCAGGCAAAGAATCTGTAACAAATTCCACATGAGCAGGAGCTGTTACAAACCTCAGATACTCACAAGGGATGCAGAGCACAAAACAGCCTGTGTGCACAACTACTTGTTCCTGTGCACATCTTTTAGCAGGGCCAAGCTTGCTGAACTCTGAAAACAGTTCATCTTGTCCCTCACCCCCTTCTATTGCTAAGGCTAAACTGTGACTGAAACTGTTCAGCCTAAGGCAGCTACAACTAGGCTGTGGTTTGTATTAGAGCTACTCCATGATCAGGTCCTCTCCATGAGACAGTACACAGCCGAGAAACAGGTAGGAGGGTGAGAAGCTCTTCTTTTAGTTTCAGTTCTCAAAGATTTTCACCTGTCTTGAACACTCTGAGGCTGCAGAAACTGCCTGGCTGCTTCCCTTGCCTGCGCTGCGGCTCATAAGGGAGGCAGGTTAATTTGGAAGGGATCCATTTGAAGCACAGCAATGCTTCCTGATCATTCCAGAAACATCCTGCAAAAAATGTATCCTATAGGGGCTGGCAGAGCCTGACTAAAAGCACAGCTAATTACAGCACTACATAAACTCACAGCACCATTCTTCCCCATGCAAGGATAACCTCTGATTTGCCTTTCGTACTGTTTATTTGAATTTGTTTCACCATGAATCTTGCTTCTATTTGTATTGTGGTTTAGAAAGACCTATTTTTTCAGGCCTGAACTCTGCAGCAGGGTCAGACTTCATCTCACCTGGACAGATGAACCTCATGCTCTTTAATAACATTATAAAAGTGAGCGCTTTCAGCTCGGAGGGAGGGAAACGCCTTTAACTACAGATAATATAATTGTTGTGAAACAATATATGCAATAATCAGGCTATGCTCTGCTAATTGATTCAGAATGCAAATTAATTCACAGAGGTGGCTTAAAGTGGCCACATTAAGGCTGAACTAATGGTGTGCCACCACCCAAATGGGTCCCAACTCTTTCTATGGCTGCAAAATGTACAGTAAAGTTGAGTTGACCCTATTGTAGTGGAAAGTCCTTGAACGGAAAATTGTTAGGGGCTGGGCAACTACTTTGGGAAAATGTCTCATGTGCCTGTTCTATTCTTTTGTTCTCCCCTAGGCATCACCTTCTGACCGCTGTCAGAAACAGGATACTCAGATACATAGAAACTTTGTCTGACCTAGTATGTCTGCTTTTATTTTCTTAAATATTATTGAATTCTATTAGGAAAAGATCCTTCACTGAGACAGTGGTTGGTCACTGGAACAGGCTCCCCAGGAAAGTGGTCGCAGCACCAAGTTCAGGGAGCATCTGGACTATGCTCTTAGTCATATGATTTAGTTTCAGGTAGTCTTGCAGGAGCAGGGAGTTGGACTTGATGATCCTTATGGGTGCCTTCCAACTTGAGAGATCCTATGATTCTATGTGCCCACTCCCATGTCTGGGCAAAAGGGGCACATCAGGATCATATAGTTACAGGGAGAGAAAGAAGGCAG
Source organism: Pandion haliaetus (assembly GCA_013401275.1). Lineage (NCBI taxonomy): Eukaryota > Metazoa > Chordata > Aves > Accipitriformes > Pandionidae > Pandion > Pandion haliaetus. Next base: position 131,501 of record VYZV01033914.1, read on the forward strand.
CTGTCCTTTCAGCAGCAGTCTTCAACTAAGTTGGCTTAATCTGAACACAAAAGTGTAAGAGAACTTTGGTACCTTTTATTTTACTTTGTGCAGACTGGAAGTGGGGCTTCACCAGATGACAAAGGAGATCTCTGCTGACAAAAAGGGCTATTTACCCCTTTCCATTGTGCCATTTCCAGCATTTGATCTCTGTCTGCCCCCATCATATGTCCTGGCCAAATCTGTTTGCTATGCCAATGCCAGATATAGTTAATTTTCTATGAAATTAGTGAGCTAAGCTGGCTCACTGAGAGGTTGGTTGAGTAGTGCCAGACCCTGGGTGAAGCCCTGGAAAGCACCATCCAGGTGCATGGTATCATCTAGCTGATAGAGCAGCTCAACTATTTCATGTGGCTTCAGACTGTGCACACAATTCAACTCAGGTGACAGGCAATTATTTTTTAAGCTGTTATAACTTAATTGCTTTGATCCATGTGACTACACTAAGACCAAAATCGTAATCCCCTAGAGATCTTTTCCTATACTGAAACCTATTTCTTTTACGAGAAGTGTCACTAAAATTTTTTAAAACCCAGCTTATTTTATTTTTTTAATTGCATTAAAATGTCAGCAATGGATTAATACTTAGCATTTGTCAAAATCCAGTAATCCACAGCAGCACTGCAAGCTCAGAAAAGCACACCTCTTGAAGTGTGTAATTGTACCTATCTGTGCGCTAGCTTTGAGTGTTTCGTTTTCCTGAGACAGCTGCTTCTAAGCAGGGTTAATGTTCAGACAGTGGAAATTTGTTTGTTAAGTTGGTCCCAAATAAACATCAAAAATATCAAAAACCTGAACTGAAGCGGTGTCAGAGTGAGTAACACATACAGAGGTCAACAGCTGCTCCAACAGGAGAGTGCTGGATCCCAGCTCTGTGTGCAAGGCAGCAGGGTCTGAGAGCAGAGACTCAGCATCACAAACCCAGAGATCAGGTAGCCCCAATGTCCCTCGCAAGAGTTTCTAAGTGGCGCCAGCTGCTCCAGTGACCTGTGGGACTAGGTAATCCTTGTCCAGGATTGCTGTACCTCACCACTTGCTGTTGAAGTTTTTGCTGTACTTCCACTGTATTTTTTTTTTTTTTGCATATGTTTCTGCTTGACATAGGTTGCCTACTTGATCAGATGTAATGGGCCCTAGTGCTGCTGCAGAAGAACTGGATGTTCAGATCAGACATTATGTAAGAGACCTGGAACGTCTCATGGTGTTACTCTTCGCTAGTGTAATCGAGGGTTCAGAAGGGGAAGGTTACAGGTTTCCTTTCCAAAGCACTTTCCAAAGTGAATTAACAAAGTTAGCATTAATGTAATAGTCAGTCCACGCCGCTGAAAATAGCTCCTTAATTGGTACACATAATTTGTCCAAATATCTTTCTTAGGTCAGATAGGAAAGTCCACTCAATCAGTAGAATCTTAGGCTGGCAATTTTTTGATAGTTAAAACTGCTGAATTAGTTTATCGTAAAAAAGGAGCCCAGGAAGATATTTTGAGGATTAAACTGCTGTATTTGGAGGCCTTAGTCAGACCGTAGAAGACCTGAGGTAGGAAGAGAAATGTGCGAGTGACATCTGCACAGTGGCACACTCCACTGGGAACTGGGCTCCTCATTGCAGTGCTTATTTTGTCTTTAGGGAAAGGAAAGACAGAGTGATTCCAGACATTAGAGCTAAGTTTCAGGACAGATGCAATTGAAAATTTAGAAAATATAATGATAAAGTAAAAGCTTATTTCCTTTTAAAAAGGATACCATAAAGTGTTTAAAATACATTTGTCTTCTATAACAAAAAACAAAAAAAAGAAGCAGAGCAGCCATAGACAGTCTCCCAGACACATTGAAACTACTAAATGCAAATCCCTGGAACAACATCCCACACCACTGAAGCCACTCCAATTTCAGCTCTGCCTTCAGCTTTGTGAACTTTCCATCTCTTGCTGTTTTGTTACAAACACTGACAGTTAACAGGGCATGCACTTAACTCTGGTCTTGAGCACTTCACTGTTCCCTCTGACTCACCTTCAGTGATAACTTGCTCTTAATAGCAGCTCAGGGTGTATCCAGTTAGCACTAATGAGAGGGAAGAGGTGTGAGGTGATTCACAGGCCTATAGCGGTTAGGAACACACTTAACAATTTGCAGGCTCAAGACCTCAGAGAGCCTTATGCCTACATTTAATCTTGCAACCCGAGCATTCCCAGCAGACACAAGATTGGTTTTGGTGCCCAGAGTGAAGGTTTTGCAGGTCAAAACATCAACTTGCATGTGTACCACCTTCTGGCATGCTTCCTCCCCCGTTTTTAGAAGAGGAAGAGGTTAATCTATTGCAGTAACAGCCTCTATTACAGGACTTGTATTGCACCTATCATAACAAGGCTTCAAAAATCATGGAAACATGATTAGGTGTTCCATAATGACTACTCTATACAGGAATAATCTGTACTTACTATTATTTCTTTGGCCATGATGATCCTGAAGTATCATTTTCATGGCAATAAAGTTAAGTGAGATTCAAACCCATCTGTACTAACAGTGCATTCTGCACAGTACAAACACTACTTGGTAAGCTCTGTCTACTGCAGCTGGACCATAAATGTAACATTTTTGTGAAATTCTGAGAAAAACAAGCAGGCTACCATCACAGTGCCCACCCTTACTGCAGGCTTAAAACATTCTCCTTGACATCAGAATCTTCTTCTGAGCTTTCCTGAATCAGAGAACATAGAAGAGAGGGTGCAGCAGAAGTGGAAGGAGTCCTGTGACACTTGGAACATCTAATTTACCTCCTTGAAGAATGGCTGGGAGAGATGTTTACTATTTTCAGTGTTGGAAGTTCATCTAAGGAAAGTAAAGTAAATGCAAGATGAACACCGAGGATCTGATAATTACAAACTATAGAGTGCACTGCCATAAAGGCTCAATTTAACAATACCCAGAATTTCTAGCTAAGCAAACAACAAGAATTTACCTTATAGCAACCGCGATTTTTCCTATATGCAGACCACATTCTCAGGGCCTAAGTGCAAAAAAATGCACCTCCCACACCACAGTGTTTGCTGAGCCATGTATGGGACCTGCAGAGCCTCAACCCTTCCTTCTAAGAGCATGAAGTTTACTGCAATCACAGTGGCCACTTTGCTGCACACAATCACCATTAAAGGGCTCTTTCCAGCTACAGAGGAGGAGGGCGCATGGTCAGACTCCTGTGTATCTGGACAAATCCTAGTAAGGAAAGTATAACCATTAATTCTTCTTAATTATCTGTCCATAGTGATCCAGTTCTTGTTGGCAGACAGCAGTAAACCCTTTAAGGATAGGACTGCAAGATTTGTCTAGTATTGATGAATCATTTGGTTAAACAGGAGATCACACCTACAGGCACACACTAGAAAAAAATTATCAGTGAGTATACAAAGCTAGCTCCAGGCAGCTGATATACAAACCTCACTTACAAGGAATTAATTAAAGCAAGTTGCTGAGGTCTACAGGTGGAATAAAATCATTAGTGAGTGAGGTGATATATATGATGCACATATATAAATGAGGAGAAAACCATGTTGGAAATTGAGCACCTAAATTTAACAAGCCATTTTCTGCCATAGGAAATACTTGCCAGCCAAGGGAAGTAACACCTTCTCTCTTCTTGATGTCAGCCATCCAAGTTGAGTTACTTTACAGAAGAGAGGCTTTATTTGAACAAGCTACTGAGATAAATTCTGGTGAAGTCACCCATTATACAGGTCAGACTAGGAAACCTATTGATCACTTCCAGCTTTAAAAATCTAAGTATCTGTGAACAGTGTTCAACTTGACTAGCCACCTCATGTGAAAACCAAAAACTGCCTTAACTAACTTGGAGTCCTAGTGAAGTTATCTCAAGAGTAAGAATGCTCTTTTCCCTTCTTAAGTCAAAATCAGAATTTAACCAGAACTTTACCTTCCCTTTCCAAAAACGCTCTAAAAATTGAATCAGGGTTTCCTAAACAGACCCAAGGATGTTCCTCCTCAGTTCTCTTTAGCGTATCCCAGCACTGTGGATATCGACAAGTAACCATACCACAAGTAGTTTCATCCCAGTGGCTCACATCTGCAGTCATCATCTTTGCAACCACCCCAGCAGGGAGAGCAGGAAGATGGTATCATCTATTTAAATACTCTGCAAAACAGAAAAATGGTGAAAATTAACTTAGTAGAAAAAAACCCAAAACACTGAGGATGTATATGGTGTGAAATAAAGTTAACAGAACAAAATTGTGGAGGAATCAGGTTGTCCTCAGGTATGGGTACATCCTAGGTCACGGTAGGCTGACAGCCTGGCTTTATGTCCTGTCACTCCAGAGCTTTTGTATTAAAACAGTTTTCTAGTCTCATTTAGCTGTCGTGTAAAACATGAAACATATGAAACGTGACTTGCAGTAGTTAAGCTTACTGCTGCAAGTCACATTTTACACGGGTACGAAACAATTGCTATTTGTAGCACAGGTATAAATACAGTAACACACGAGCAGTGGCTTGGCTAAGCCAGCCTGCGTGGAAAAGCAAAAGGCGTGAGGCAATATTGTCCTTCTGTACTTCATGAAAACACAAATTAATACTTTAACAGATCTACTTCAACCCTTCAGATATTGTAATTAAAAACAAATATATGCACACACCAGAGACCAAAGCATCCAAGAAAGAAGAGAGCCTGTCATATCAGGAAGATACACACAATTTGACAGTAACGGCCCAGTCTTTGCTGGTGAGTGGAGGAGCTTTGGGCCGTACCCCTGGCTTGAGGTCAGCATCATCCCTGTTTCTGCTCCATCCTACCCCCTCCACCAGACAGTAACCCAGCACTGCCTCACTTTGTTCTCAAATCACGTACAAAACAACCTGGCCCTCTGGCAAAACAGGAAACAAAACAAGCTGCATGGGCTTCTGAAGACTGAGGCGACAGCCCATCCAGAAGCCGACATTAGCACCGTCTGTTACAGTTACAGATGGACCGGTTACAATGTCATTGCCTTCATTAAAAAGTAATGCAACACCTGCTGCAGACCATAGTGTTGACAGCAGACTATATAAAAAGGAGCTAAAAAGACTCGAGAGAGACACTATTTGTACACACGGTGATGGTTTTTATTAATCCAATCAGTATAACTGGAAAAGTAATCAAGCTCTCATGCACAAAAGCCTTTCTTCAAGTCTGACCTTTGCGTACTCAAAATGCAGTATACCAGCCCCAGCATACTCTTAAGTCTAATACAAACACCTTCACATATAAACTTGTCTCACAAATGTCTGTAAACTATCCCCATTACAATAATACTGCCCTTGCTACTGGAAAATATATGCTTTCTATGGAAAAAACTGTATTGTCAACCACTATTCTCAATCTTAAATATCACCCCTGACACAGTACCAGATTAATCTACTCCCTCCTTGCACTCTGAGCTTACTTTATCCCTACTGATAACCTGACAACGGAAATTAAGTCTCATGACATACACAGAAGTTTGGGCCAGGCATGGGGCAGGGGTCTGTGGGGCAGTTGTGATAGCTGAAGGCACGCACACACGCTCACACAGCACTGCGGGGAGAGGCCAAAAAACGTGAGGGGGGGAGCAAAGCACCTGCCCCCACGGGCACCAACCCTCTGCCCTCAGGGCTCCTATCAACTTGCTCCCCCCAGGCTCTCACCCTCTGCCCTTGCTCCTACTCCCAGCCCCTGCACCCCCTCAGACTCCCTCTGACCCCGCCGGTCACCCCGGTATACCACTGCCTACACCTGCCCCCGCCCCAACACAGACCGCAGGCTCCCATTCCCAGCCGCTACACACGCACCCCGCGGCTCCCACTAACTGCCCCTGCCCTCTCACCAACAGCTCGGGGGTTCCTCTCACGGAACCCCCCNGCCGGGGTGGCGGGCGGGAAGGCCCGCGCTGCACGCTGGGACGGGTCGGAGGGGAGGGGGCAGCAGCTGAGCGCACGCTTCGCGTGGTCGCCCTGGGTGAGGTACGGGCGGTACGGGCTGCCCCCCGCCACACACACACACACTCCCCCCGCCTCGGCCCCTATCGCCGCCTGCGCCCGGTGACGCCCCGTTTGCCTTGCAGGAGGCCCAGGATGGCGGAGAGACCGGAGGACTTGAACCTGCCCAACGCCGTCATCACCCGCATCATCAAGGAGGCGGTGGGTGCCGGTCCTGGGGGGCCTCTGGGCCCCCTCGGGGGGGGGGGTTACTGCGGGCGGGCGAGCTTGCCCCGACAGCCCCCGCAGAGGCTTCGCTGTTCCGCGGTTTTGCTGCCCGAAACGTGCCCGCGCCCCGGGAGGAGCCGCCCTGGGGAGCGCGGCGGAGCCGGCCGCGCTGTGTCCCCGAGGGCTTTTGGTGAGGGCCCCGGGGGCCGAGAGAGAGTCCGGACCGCAAAACCCCCCAGTCACGTCCCGAGTAATGTCCAAAGTAAAGTTCAAAGGCAGGGGAGCTCTCGCAGCGGGACTCTGCGAACCAGGTCCCCGAACAACGTCAGAGCAGAAGCGATTCGCTGTCTGTATGAAAATCTAGAATAATTCCCAGTCATTAACTTAATGATATGTTTGGTCTTGAGCTGTGAGACATTGCGGAATGGATCGGGATGCGGCAGGGTGACTGGTCTGTGTCAGGAGGTTGGTAGTCATTGGGTGAATGGCCCTGGAGAGCGTGGCCAGACCCGCCACTGATCCAGAAGGTATTTTGCTTCAGTGTAGCTTGTTGCGTTTGAGAGAAGGCAGCCAAATTGCGGTTGGCTTTCAGCTGGCATCAAAGTTTCTGTGATAGCATCTGAGATCAGCCTTTAGGGTGCAGCTGTGCTGAGCCCTCTGAATGCTTGAGCAGAACTGACACATGAATTATGCAAGTTTAAGTCATTTATAGCAGCTGCTGATAAAAGTTTCGATTTTTTTTCAGCTTCCTGATGGAGTAAATATTTCCAAAGAAGCTCGGAGTGCAATATCTCGAGCAGCAAGTGTGTTTGTGCTTTATGCAACGTCATGGTAAGAATTTGTTACATCGGATAACCAATGCAGTTGACTTATAATTTGGAGTATTTGTTTTGGTATTGTCTGTTTATATACATAAAACAATCTTTAGCGTAGTCCAGACTGCAGCAATTGGGTTTGGACTGCCCTTAACACACATGGGGCAGGCAGCTTGGCTTTCTACACAGAGATGCCCCAACCCCACCAGGGGCAACAGGGGTCCCAAACTGCCATTAGCCTTAGAATATGGCTGCATGGCTTTCCCTGGCAAAGGCAAGAGCCTTTTGTTTGCTTTCCAGGTTACTCACCACATAGCAGCATTAGGGCAAGTGTGAGGCAAGCTAGTCAGCCTTGGAGCTGGCCACAGAGGACACAGTAACGTCTTTGGGGCGGCTCAGAATATGCTGTGCAGGCAGTCACTTCTCTGGTGTTAAGTACTCACACAGCTTTGTGGAATTGTCACCTTACAGCTAATGTTAGACTTTCTCCTTCCCCCTGGTTGTAGAAAAGGTCCATGCAAGCAGAAAATTATTGTTGTGGGAAAGCAGTGTGACTAGGTGAAAGCACAAACAGCCGATGTAAACAAGAAGGTATCTTAAACTATGAGTAAGTGATTTTAAAAAACCCCAAATGTTTAGGAGATGGCTTTTTTTTTTTAAACTGCTTGTGACTTTATTAAACAAGACTAAATTGATACCAGTACCAATTACCTCTATTTTCCTTCTTGTTTTTGACTAGTGCAAATAACTTTGCCATGAAGGGGAAGAGGAAAACGCTGAATGCCAGCGATGTTCTCTCTGCCATGGAGGAAATGGAGTTTCAGCGATTTGTGGCCCCTTTGAAAGAATCACTGGAAGGTATCGTCCTCAGTCCATGTCGAGGGAGTCTTAATTACTACCAAGTCCCTTTTTCTTCAAACACTGGACAAGCAACACTTACTTGCCTGTCTTGTTTCTCTTCTCTTTGCCCAGCATCCTACACTGCGGTTTGCCTGGGGAATAAATAATGTGCACCTTAACAGGACTGGGATAACATTATTTCACAACTGATGAGGATTGGGAAAGTCTCATCTGCTATCACTCCCCTATTACGTTTATCTAAGGAAAGTCTTAGGTGCTGCCTGTAAATGTGAACTCCTGCATCCTTTTCAGCATTTTTCTGCTGAAACTTAACCTGATTTCCTATGGAGCTGGTCAGCACAGCTCAAATAATAGGGTGAGTTGCTGCTATGAGTTCACTGCTCCCCTTGTAAGCCTGGAGAGCAAGTGGACATTGGACTTCAGCTACTGTATTGTTCATGCCATGGAAACACTGGCTTGCAATTTTTCAGTGTTCTCTCTTTTTCTTTTTTAGTTTACAGGCGTGAACAGAAAGGAAAGAAAGAAGCAAGGAAGGATAAAGACAAGAAGGCAGACTCAGAGGAGCAAGATAAGAGCCGAGAGGAAGAGAATGATGATGATGACGAAAGGATGGAGGAAGAAGAGCAAAATGATGAGGAAGAGGTGGACAACTGAGCTTGCTGATGAGACGTGTGCAGGGGCTGGGTTTTGTTCAGAGGGATATAAATGCTGTAAATCAACCTTGCTGTGTCCCCTTTTGTCTCCAGTAGAGCTTTGTACTGTTCCTCTGCAGCCCGTCCCTTTTTGGCTTTAACTTGTACATAAAGGACTTCTCTGAAAGCTTTTCGTGTGGAAGGACCACTCCTCCCCCTGCAAAGGGGGCTTCGCACCCTCCCCAGGTCCTGAACGGACAGTAATGGGAATGGGCTTTTTATGCTGGGTTGGCTCATAAATGGAGGAGAAAAGAAATGTCAGATGGTCGGTACAGAAGCTGGCCAGGAAAACTTGAGAAACTGTTGAATAAGCTCGTCAAACCAAGTCAGTGGCGGAATCAAATAGACCTTTAACCCTTTGGGGTTTAGAATCTACATGATGATGTCAGGAGGCTTGGAGGCTAAACATTGAAGATTTTTATCCAAGTGACTTGTTTTTTTCCTTCAGTTTCTTGCATTCTGGCTGTGCCTTCTCTTCCTGCTGTAACTGTGACAGTGATACTGTGTCTTTCAACCTTACTAGTCTTATGCAGCAATACAGTACAACTGTACAAGGACCAGTGGCCCATTTGGCTGACTCACCCAAATCAACCTGAATCAAAAAAAACTTCACAGCACTTACAGTGTAAACTAAATACCAAAAGTGCTTGTTTTGTGTCTTTAAAGCCCTGGGAGACCAAGAGGAATTTTATTAAAAATCGGAAGCAAGATGAATGGCTACAGTGTGTATCGGGGATGAAAAAAGGTGGCTGTATCAAGTGGTACATTTGCAGGTCAGCAGTGGGCACCAGTGGATCTGATGGTCTCACCTCCTTTCCCTTCTTTGCAGAGCTGCAGTTCCTGCATACAGGTTGGTGATTGCAGCAAGTTTAAATGTGGTAGAATAGAGTGATGGATCTTTTGGGTTTTTTTTCCCTTTCCCAACTGGAATGGACTAATGACATCAAAGATCTATCTTTAGCCTTTGACAGTCATTCCAGAGATGCAGCCGTCCACCTGGTGTGATGGGCTCCAGGAGGGCAGTGAGTACAGGATGCTCTACCTAGGAGGGCCAGCCTCAGGCCTGTGGTTTTTGAAATAGGTCCTTCAAGAAAGATGGGTTTAAACAAGCTGTTTGTATTCCTAGTACCCGTATAGGCTTGCTCTTCTATACTTGAATTCTTAGCTTTGATGCCTTTCTCTTCTCTGAGAAAGTATCTATTAGAATAAGCTCCTTTTTGGGAAAAATGCTTTTTTATTTGACCGAGCTTTTTGAAGACTAATAAACCTGATATTTGAACTTAACTGAGGTCTTGTGAAGGAAACTTGAGGAAAGTTTTAAGTATGTTTAAGTAAAACCCACGAGTTTTGCTGATGTGCAGTTTTAAAATAGCACTTGTGAGGAATAGTTTGTCCTTTTCACCAAAAAATTGATACAGAGCTAGCTACCTACAAGAGCAAGCCTGCCTTTATGCTTTCATGGCACAAGATGGCTTCTCACACACAGAAGCCCAGCTCCTGAAAAGAACTGAACCAACAAAGATTTTCTGCTCTCTATTTTCTACTGGCATGCAGTCAGTAATAGATAGGACTGAGTTAATGATGTCTTCCCAAGATCTCCAATAACAAAAAAGGCCTTCCTTCTAGCTCTTTTCCTCTTTTTCTTTTTTCCTCTTCTAGTACATACCTGGGGTGCATATTCTGGAAGGGAACAATATCTAAATAAAAGCCAGATTTTTTTCCAGAAGTGGAGTCTTTTATTTCTGTCAGTAATAAAATGAGCTGGTTGTGGTTGCGTAAGCACGCACCTGAGCGTGCAGCAAAGGCAGAAGCAAACTCACTATGAAATTGTTCAGGGAGAAGCTGACAGCAAAGGGGGTATGAAGACTGATGCAACCCAGCCTTTGTGTGAGAGGAGCAAGGGAAGCACAGAGGCTCAGAAGTAGGAGATTTCCAGTTATCGGAGAAGAGGGGTTTGGGTACTGGTGTTTGTATCCCTGGTGGAAGGAGCCTTCAGCTCACCTTTGTTCCTGGTGAGAGGCACTAGGCTGGGGGGAAAAGGGGAGAGTTACTGGGTCGGGGTTTATGCACTGCAGCAGGCTAAGGAAACAATGTTATCCTGTGGGAGTGACAGAACTTCATGAGAAAGTATTTCTTAGAGTAAGCCCCTTTGGGGGAAAAATGCTTTATTATTTGACTGATCTTTTTGAAGACTAATAAACCTGATCCGTGCATCTCCCGTGCTCCGATGAGATGGAGAAAACAGCATATCCTGCATGTGTGCTGCCAGGCCTGCAACGTGGCTCCAGTCTCCCTTGGCCTGGCAAGCCCCTGCAGCACCCCAAAGCCCTGCTCAGTACCCCAAAAGCTGGCTCCAGGTCCCCCCC